>JAINUG010000133.1:797500-835000 GCA_029706075.1 Aldrovandia affinis | reverse complement strand
TGTGATTTTTATTTTTCTGTTATGTCCTCTGTTTTGAAACCAGAGTGCAAATAAATAAATAGTAAACAGCAAAATAGCACCTTTTCACTGATTTTGTTCATTTTAATTTGAGTTAATGATGAAAAGCATTAGTATGGGCAGTACACCATTTATGATTGTAACGTGAAATACACTTTTAAAATTGGAAAAATTTGGAAAACTGCCAGTGGTTTGAAACTGAACCACAGTCTTCAGGTTGATTATTAAATCATTCTTAGCACATCCAAACCACTTTCAAAGAGTTTTAATTTATCATGGAACCATCCTATGAGCCTTTTTTTAATCCTAAATATGTTTTTATTAAAAAGCAACATCAAGCATGCAGCAACCAAAGAAATATAGAAATTGGAAAAGAAAATCATTTCTTAGACATATCCTGTTTACAACAAATCAAAAGTAATGTTTACGCAAATACACACATGCACATCATTGAGAGCAAGAAGTCAGATAGCCAATGAAGGCATTCTTTTTTTTAAACGCTTTAATTTACTTGACTGCACACTGTGTAAGTCTGTGAGCCGGGCAAAGGGCTTTCAGAATCTACGATGGCTCCTGCTTTAGCTCATTTATATTTACGAGCAGCCAAATGACTTCATAAGCAAGTGTCGGTCCCTGTATGTGCCTGTGCACGTGTGTGTGTGTGTGTGTGTGTGTGTGTGTGTGTGTGCGCGTGCGTGTGTGTGTGTGCGTGATGAAGTAAATTCTAATAACATGAATAAAAATGTAAATAAAGTCAGGCTCTAAAATGACTTGTCGCTGAACACAATTCCCTCTTCCCCTTAAGCCAATACTTTGATAGACTATTTCCACGGGCCTGATTTGGCGTCTGACCTTTTTGCAAAACGTTGTGCAACTTGATTAAAGACGTATTGAGTTTGTTTGAATAAACCTCGTTGTAATGGCACATCATTTGTGAGAAGCTATTAGGGGGGCAGGAGATTGTTTTGGCGTGGCATTCGCATGGAAATGTGCCCCCGCTGGAATTGAGGATCGCTGCTCAATAGACGACGGACAGAGGGGTGACACTTCCGCAACCCCCGTGATGGAAGAGGCGGCGAGGAGCGAGAGCGGAGACAGCAGCCACTGGAACCCTTCCACTCAACGGGAGGATGCCACTTCCTGTCCTCCTCCCCTGGCAACGGACAACAGGGAAATGACTGGAGCAGAAATCTGCCATTTATGCCTTTCAAACACCCGACAGTTAAAAAGTGAGAATCAAATCAAATCAAATGTATTTGTATAGCGCATTCCACAAATGCATTGTCACAAAACGCTTAACAGAAGGGAACCCAGGCCTAGACCCCCCCCAAAAGCAAGCCTAAGGCGACAGTGGCAAGGAAAAACTCCCTTGAGAAACCTTGGGAGGTACCAGACTAAAAGGGGGGGAGCCCATCCTCTTCTGACCGGCATAGGGTGTGTCCAAAAATACAATATCATGGTCAGTCCAAGGTGACTCAGGGCTGGTTGACTTTACGCCTCCGAGTTAGGTAGTCAGTGGGGTGGGGAGGGGGGCGGGGCTAAACCACGTGAAGGGGGTCCAGATCCAGGGACGGGGGTAATGGGCAGGGGTTGATGGGGGCAGCTCACACTTCTCGCTGGATCTAGGGCTCGGGGGCAGGTGCCGAGGCAGAGAAGAGAACATGTAGTCAGAAAAAAGCAGTGCTATAGCCAGTAGCATTAAACCGCATAAAAATCAAAGAGGTTGAAAACAGTGGCTTACAGAACAGTCTTTAATGAGCGTCTGCTAAAATGCCTAAAATGTCAAATGTGTCATGTGTCGCAGTGTCGACCGACATAGACTGCCATAGGGTGTGCTTTGTCACCGTCCATGCTATAAATAATCTCACCATGGCGTTCTGATTTGGCATGTTACAGTTGTATCACATGTTATTTCAGAATGTTTCTGGTCATTCGTGATGGCCTCGGACACAGAGGCTATGAGCCACAGTCTCTTTCCACCACACTTGTCATCTTCAGAGGCTCCGAGCCACCAAAAGGACCACACTTTCTGGTTCGCCAAGACAAAGTATGTAGTTATGTAACTACTTGACTCTTTCTGCAGATATGTGTTTCATCTGATCCCCAATCATATGAAATCCCCCCCCACCCCAACATTTATAACATGGGGAAGTCCGTGCAGTAACATTGGCTCAGAGGGAAGTTCGCCGAAGTTTCCGAAACTTTACCGTGAGACACAGGAAGCATCTATATTTACTTTAAAACGGGGTGCAAGGGCGGCGGATAGCGTAGAGGTCTCACGCAGCGTATTTTGGCTGGCCCGATACGGTGTGCGCTGCCTGTCAGTTCCAAACCCGTCTCTAACAAACCAGCCCTGGTCGTCAGCCCTGATCGGGGTGGCATTTGGCTGTCCGCCGCAGGGGAAGGGGGGAGGGTGAGCCGGCTCGGGTCCGCCGTGAAGCACGTAAGGGAGTCTCCAGAACGTGGGTGGGGGCGAATTCCGTCTTGAAGGAAGCGGAATTCGCTGCCCTCTGAGAAATAGCTTGCCCCTTAGAGACGAGTAGCGGAGTAGGAGGGTAAATCTAAATAAATAGAGGGTATAATTGGCTAACAAATTGGGAGAGAAACGGGGAAAAATCTGAAACAAATTTATATTAAAAATGGGGCTACGGATATGGCTGCTTGACAACGGGAACCTGAAACACTTCCTGCAGTGTGTTTTTACACGGTTGTCAATGACGACCAAATATTACTTCATGTGACCCCTGAGAGTGCCCAGTGTCCACCTCTCTGTCCTCGGCCCTGTGACTCTGTCCTGTATCAGGGCTGCAGCAGGTTCTTTTACACAGGTAAGCTGCTCAAATCATTTTGGCTTTCTAGGTGAGTTTAAAAAAAAGAGGAGAAAAAAATCTGAACCGTTTTTTTTTTTTTAAGTACATTATAATAAAAAATCTGTAATCCATGATAATCAATTGTCCCGCCGATCGCATCCACTGTTGGATCTGACTTTGTGAAAGAAGCAAGAATGAAATTAGAAAGAAAATGTGACAGGAACGACAGTAAAGTAAAGGTTAAAATCCGCGCGGTGCCTTGACTTTGGGCAGCAGGACTCTGCGCATCGGGAGTAGAGTGTTTCACATCCCCAATGCTGTACTTCTCCTTCTTAAAAACACAACGGCAAGAGCAAATGTGTTGCACAATGAAAAAGTCAGGTTACCAGGTTCTGTCTTGTGCAAGAAGAGGTGGGTGGGGGGTGGGGGTGGAGAACAGCCTCTGGCAAGCCTTCAAGTTATTTAGTGTTTTATGGTTTGGTAAGAGTGAGGGAATCATCCAGTGGGGCTTTCTTTTGTTGCTTGTACAAAAATAAAGGAAAGATTTTGAAAGCCATGTCGAGGGCATAAGTGTGTGGACACAGGGGTACATGATATTAATCGTGTAAGAAATCGCTCTGTGAGGTGACGCCATGTCGGGTCGTGGGTGGGGCAGGGGGGCAGGGGGGGCAGGCAGGGGGCGGGGGAGCAGTTTGTGGTGGAGAGCACAATTGGACTCTTTTTCTGTTGGAAAGCTGATCATGTGATGGTGGGAGGTATGTGTGGAAAGGTAAGGACAAACACACAAAAATGACAAACTAAATCGCACACACACACACACACACACACACACACACAGGGAGCCTCTGTTTCTAATCCCCAAGTTGTGATTTACGGCACTTTAGGGATTAAGGCTTTGGGAACACAATGGTGGCGTACATAGGTATGTGTGTCAAGATGAATGGAGAGAGAGACATCTGCTCTGCTCCGGAGATCACTTAACATAGTTTAATATCCATGAGCTGGGATACAATAGAGCACAAGTGTGAGATGTAATTGTCTTAGACTGACGTGTGGGGGCGTGGTCACTGGGGCAGTTGTAGCATTGCCCAGCTTAATTTGAGTTTTTTACTGAGACGACTGCCTGAGTTTGACCCTGTTTGCTGACGTGCCCAATTTAATAATAATATAATATAAAATATGCCATTTAGCAGATGCTTTTATCCAAAGCGACTTACAGTAGTGAATGCATACATTTTTCAGTATATGTGGTCCCAGTGGGGATTGAACCCACAACATAAGCGTTGCAACACCAGGTTCTACCTACTGAGCCACACAGAACCAATTTTACTGACGCAATTTAAATTTTACTGTCACCAATCACACGGCATACATTATAAACTAATAGCAAAGAAGTGTGCACAGACTTGTGATTTGTTTTACAGACCGTCTGTAAAGTTACGGACGGTCAGCGACCGCCCGGGAGAATTGTAAAGTAGCCACTTCATTACAGAAACATGTGTCTCAGGAAACGGTGCGCATTGATTTTAGAGCACATCCTTTCCGGGGAGGAGTGACAATGGAGACGTTTTCATTGCTCCGCAAGAAGGATGGAGGGAAAGCGCGGGAGGGAGGAGAGCGGTGGAGCGCAGGAGGGAGAGAGAGAGAGAGAGAGAGAGAGGTAAAGGGTGATAAAGGAGCGAAGCAGACACAACACCACCTCCCCCCCCCACTCCCCCGCGACTGACACAGCACCTGACTTTCGGTGGATGGATCTGTTATCGTGTGTGACTCAGAGCGTCTGGTCGGCACATTAACGGCCAAAGTGACCAATCACGGTCTGTGGAGGGTCACCTGCGTGGTGCGTGGTGCGGGGGGGGGGGTGCGGTGTCTTATGTAACGGCTCCTGATGCTTCGCCGCCGGTGTGTCAGAGTCAGGCGGTGATTCACTGACCTCTCCGAGGGGGGGGGGGCATCGCGCGCTCTTCCCTCTCCACGACGGTAATGAGATGAGCCACTGATGAGAAAACCACCCGGCAACAGACTTCAACTCAACCCAGCCGCCCCCGCGCTTTGTGTGCAGCTTTGAGGTGCCAGTTTAGGCCAATTTAGTTCTGTTTTTGAAGGGCCACAAAACGTGGAGCTCTGCTCTGAACTCAAGGGTGCAACCACAGCCAGAGTCACCCACACAGCCCCTGATACAGTATGACATACGCCATTTAGCAGACGCTTTTATCCAAGCAGTGAACGCATACATTTTTCAGTATGTGTAGTCCCAGTGGGAATCAAAGCCACAACCTAAGCGTTGTCAGCGCTGTGCTCTACCTACTGAGCCACACAGAACCACCCTCTACCTACTGAGCCACACAGAACCACGCTCTACCTACTGAGCCACACAGAACTACGCTCTACCTACTGAGCCACACAGAACCACGCTCTACCTACTGAGACACACAGAATCACGCTCTACTTACTGAGCCACACAGAACCATGCTCTACCTACTGAGCCACACAGAACCATGCTCTACCTACTGAGCCACTCAGAACCACGCTCTACCTACTGAGCCACACAGAACCACGCTCTACCTACTGAGCCACACAGAACCACGCTCTACCTACTGAGCCACACAGAACCACGCTCTACCTACTGAGCCACACAGAACCACACTCTACCTACTGAGCCACACAGAACCACGCTCTACCTACTGAGCCACACAGAACCACGCTCAACCTACTGAGACACACAGAACCATGCTCTACCTACTGAGACACACAGAACCACACTCTACCTACTGAGCCACACAGAACCATGCGCTACCTACTGAGCCACACAGAACCATGCGCTACCTACTGAGTCAAACAGAACCAATACAGCGGGGTTGAGTGAGCAAACCAGCCAGCGCGCGATGATCTACTGAACTCACTTGCACTCCATCCAGCTGATTTACCCCCCTCCCTCCCTCCCCCCTGCATTTCACAGATGAAATCACACGTTACCTGTGAAGAGTTATTCAGCCTTTAGCGCGTTTCACGAGCGGCAGTAACTCCACGGCAACGCGTCACGAGTGAGCAGGGAACACACAGAACGTGTCAGTTCAGCTTACTGCTCCAGGTGACTCATATTATTATAATTCATAACTGAGCGATTGCACATTTATGTATGCCATATTCCAAATATCAACCCAAAGTGGTGAGAAACAGTCATATAACTGTCTCTCTCTGTTAAGGGAGATTATGGCCCTGAGCCACATCTTCTCCTTTCCCACAGTCTAGCTGATAATTTATGCACAAATGCGAACTAATTTTTGGCAACTGTGAACCGGGAATATTAATTCGATGTATGTTCTTGTCAGTAAGAGCACCGCGCTCTTAATTTGATATTTGCTGTGTAGTCGTTCATGAAATGGGCATTTGCCCCCTAATAATATTTGTTAAGCATCAGCTACGGAAAAGCAGTGCATATGCTACTCATTCCAAACACACTTGTGTCATAGGTTAGGCTACGCAGGGGTTTTTAGACGTAGGATTTTAGGATTTAGGACCACAAGCAAACAAACAATACACAATTACAACCAATAGCCAGGTAGTGGTCCGCTATTCAATCTTTTTTCTGGAGTAAAACATCGCCTAATTTAGGTGGAAGTGAAAATAGCAAACATCTCCAGACACGCCTATATTTTGGGAAAGCCCCTCCCTAGACACGCCAGGGCACCCTGAATTCTACTGATGAATTAAAAGTCTGAACACTAACAGTCAGGTGAGGTGCGTCATTTTCCAATTAGTATCTCCACTCCGCGCACTTAACTCAGAATAGGGCGTTGAGACGGTAAAGTGATTGAGCGAATGTTCACTTCTCATTCTGAGCCAAAGAGCACCATTTACAAACAGAAACCTTTTCCTGCGTTTACTTAAATTGTGTCTTTCTTCTTTCTCTTCTCTCTTTGTTTGAAATCACAGCGAAAGAGAGGGAAAGCACAGCGCTTGCTCAGTGTCAATCTCTCGCCCACACAGGACACAGCTGCATAGAGGTTACCTGCTCAGTGTAAACCCAGCCGCTTGTTTCCCTCTCCCCGGACATATCTAAGCACAGTCCCTACCTGTTAAACATCACTCCTGATGTCGGTCACCCACCAGGGCATCGTGGAAAAGACATCGACGTAAACACGACGTCCCTGACCGGATCGCTCTGAGTGAAAATTGTACTTTCTATTTTTTATTGTTTACACGCGTAAAACCTTCTGCTACTCTTAATGTGTCAGCTATACGCGACCTTTAACAGCGGGCATGAGCACATTTTCAGCGCCGAAGTTTTTGCAAATGAAACAGGCTTTCGTTTGGAGAGATTGAGGTTACACAGAAACATGGTTAGAGCGATCGTATCGCCGAGGTTGTGATTGTAGAGTCTCGAAAGCGGGTCAGAGTGAGCCGAAGTGCTCCAGGGCACCGCCGAGATAAGGTTTATCAGATGCACAGCACTAGATACTGTTAATCCCTCGGTTAGCGGCTGAGAGTGCCGTATTGAGATTAATCTCGAGCTGACGAGGTGGAACTGCGCCGTTGTAAAAAATTAAATGTTCGAAAAAAGTTTGCGGTTCTGTGTGGCTCAGTAGGTAGAGTATGGCGCTGACAATGCAATGCTGCTTTTCTCCCCATTCCTATTCGGACCACATATACTGACAAATGTATGCATTCACTACTGTAAATCGCTCTTGCTGAAAGAGTGTGGTTCTGTGTGGCTCAGTTGGTACAGCACAGCGTTGGCAACGCTTAGGTTGTGGGTTCAATCCCCACTGGGGCCACATATACTGAAAATGTATACATTCACTTCTGTACTGCTTTGGATAAAGCGTCTGCTAAATGGCATATATTATTATTATTATTATTATTATTATTATAAAAGTGTCTGCTAAATGGCATTAAAAAAGCCAGCTCTCGCGCGATGTAAATTTCGTGAAGAAGCGGTGATTACGCAAGGTGATTTTCTTTCGTTGTTGAGAAAATAAATAAATGGCTTTTTTTTTTTAAAAAATTTTTGGAACATTTGTACGTGCATTCCAACGTCAGGCTGCAGCACCGTGCAGACATTGGACATTAATTGAACGAGGGCGTCGAGCATGTTGCACGATCTTTTTTTTATATGACAAACAAGCGACTTGTGTGGAAAAACAACCGGAGCAAAAGGGTTGCATGTACAGGAGTAATCGATTCGTGTGCACTTACTGCACTGCACTTATACGACGTGCCACAGTTCATTGTTTTGAAACTAAACAGATCTAACACGCAGCCAAGCCGTAGGGATAATTTGAAAACATGATCATCACATTTGTTAAGGTAACACACTGTTTCTTGTCCAAGACAGCATGCATAGCTATAAAATAAATGTTACAATGTCGCACAAAAACAGTTTTGATCTTTTTGAAACAGAGATAAAAATGTCGTTCTATTTAAAAGAGCGTTTTACTAGCATTCATAAAAGCGATACGCCTAAAATGCCTGACATGGAATTCCAGCAAAACATCAAAACACAAATGTGTTCATGCAATGACAACATGTATTTGCTGAAACTGAATGGAGAATTTGAAAAATATGACATTCTTAAAAAACACTTAAATAATGGACAGCTATCATGCTTGTACTGATATGTATTTTAGGATGGTTAGCCTGCCATGTGATAACTTCGACAGGAATGAATGAATACAACACAGTTAAGACCTATTGCATGATGTTAACGTTTTAGTGACCAGTTAGAGCCCAGGAACTGAGCTGATCATCCCAAGACTTTTTTTTACATCAGTACAGTAAGGGCCATTAACTTGGTTTGTTCTTGGGCAACACAACAAAACCCTTGCCCAGGAATTAATGATCAAAACCCTTGAAATTAATTCGATTAATTATATTACTAACATGATCATCTCGAGGAGTGGAAAAACAGCCCATGGTGTCCTTTAATGTCTGAATTTCAAAGACAAAGAGATTGTTCTATTTTTACCGGGGCGAGAGGAGTCTCTTGAGGGACTAAAAATAAACATTGACATGTTCAGAAACATGACATAATTTTAAAAAAAACGGTGTGTTTTTTTAATCGCCGTTAGATTCTTCAAACACATTACATTACACATCTCCGAACTGTTCTGTGCTCGCGGCGCCTGACACGGTTTCTCTTCTTTGGTGTTTCTCTCCTGCGCGCGCGCTTGGCCTTGGCCGAGAGCGGAGAGAGACACACCTAAAGCTCGTAAGTGTCCCCGGTGGCCGGTGTCAGCTTTGCGCACAGATTGTGGTGTTTGGCCAGGGCTCAGGGATTAGGTGTTCTTCCAGAGAAGAAAGACGCCTTGGCTCAGCAGAGTCAGAGAATGTCATGGGAACAGCCTTTGTGTGTGTGTCCCCCCCCCCATCGTCCTCCCGTCCCCCCATCCCAGGCCACATATCAACAGGCCATCTCACCACTCGGAGACCGCAGTTCCACAGAAGTGTACATTAACATAAACGGAATGTGTGAACGGAGAGGGAGGGAGGGAGAGAGAGAGAGAATGTAGGAGGAGAGGAGAGGAGAGGAGGGGACTCGGCGAGGAGAGGGGTCAGGGGGAACAATGGACGCATTGTCGAGCTCGAGACCAGGGGAGAGGGAATCGCAGAGGGCAGCGCCATCTACAGGCTGGACAGCAGCTCTGCACCCTCCTACCCGAGTGTGGCTCAGGGAGATCAAAGATTAATAAATAATTGTAAAAAAACACATTACAAGGTTCAGCTTAAAACATGGCCAATATTATACTCTGTGTTGCCTCACTGCAATCTCGCCTTGCCTTCTTTCTGCCCTGCAGTTAAACTATTTCAGTTAAACTGTTATCACTGTTATGGTCGGACCCTGGGCCCTTTAGAGTGCTTCAGTTCTTATTGAGCTCTTATTAACACACTGACCTTGCGCTGAGTTGGTCCTGTGGAATGCGTGCTCATCTCACTTTGAAACGACACGGGAAACGGCCTTTTAGAAAAGTGAGCAGAACACTCAGTGGCATCAAAGGACGTCTTGACGCAACAATGATGGCATGATGATCATATCTCAGCTGCATCGCTGATCTGAATCTGGAGCCTTTGAGCACGCATAATTGAATAGAATCGGGGGGGAAAAAATAAAAAAATGATCCGAGCTCGACAGTGGAATGCATAAACGCTGCTAAAGTGGTGCTGTCCCGGGTTCGAGCTCACTGTTCCCCTGTTACTGTTGCTGGGGGGCAGATGTTTGAGATATACTGCTGCCTCACAACCCCCCCCCACTCCCCCAGTGAACGGTCTCTGCTGGATTTCCACGGAAACCGCGCTCAGTCCACGCTGTTGTCGTGCCGCAGACGGGCGTGTTTTCATAAATCATAACGCCAGAGTTTCACTGTCGCTCCTCTCAAAACATGCCTTCCCCGGGCAGGATGTCCAAAACAACGCCCCCGCCCCCTCGCTCACAGCCCTGCACAAAAGTCAATATTCCCAGAGGCCCAGACAACTTCTTCTTCTCTCCCCCTCCTTTCTTCCTCCTCCCCCCCCCCCTGAATACTGCTCTGCATCATTCCAGCGCCATGCTTTATTTGACATTTTCCAAATATTTTATCGGTGACCGGCTCAAACAGACAGATGGCTTCCTCGCTGCTCCACTTTCTCACGTTTAAGGAGAGGCCACCGTCGCTCAGGACTCCCCCGTGGCAAGGCGAGATAAACGTAGCTATCATCATTTAGTATCAAACATTTTCTTTTCCTTTTTTTCATTTTTCTCACTTCTGTTATCTCTAACTCTCTTTGTGTGCGGGGGGGGACAGAACTAAACAAAACTTTTTACATTTTAAGCATTTAGCAGGCGCTCTTATCCAGAGCAACTTACAAGATGTGCATTAATACATGGTAAGATCAATCATAGTTTGTGCAAGAGATCAGTGCAGTAATGCAGTGATAGACATCATTGTAGGCAGCTGCATACCATACCTGTAACACTGGGAAGGAAAAGGTTAGTAAACATTTTTTTTACACTTTTTTTGAGGAGTAAGCAGGGACACATATACAAAAAGTATTGAACAAGTAGGCAGTGGTGATGACAATTGGCTAGATGTACAGAATTCAGTGGTAGTGGAGTCTGAAAATACAAAACAGGAGATGTTTGAGCCATCGCTTTAATAAAAGAAGACTGGATGAACTTGGACGTGGATGTGCATTCTCCTGCCCTGACATCACGGCCAAACGTTGGCCAGTTTGTCGTCGGTGTAATTTCATCTGCGCCCCGGGCCTTCTCCAGACCTGACACTGCACAAACGTAGAGCAATTATGGCTGCGGTGGCACTTCCGTACAGCGGCCGGATCAATACCGCTTCTCCATGTTATCAATTAATGACTTGATTAGAGCCATGGAGGATGACTTCTCAAACGCAGTAACGACAAAACAACTGGCAGAAACGCGAGGGAGAGAGGGAGAGAGAGAGAGAGAGAGAGGGAGAGAGAGAGAGAGCAAGAGCCCCCGTTAGGGTGTGACAAACAACAACAATTTGGGTCACCAGTTATTCTTATAAAGTAATTTTTTCTATAATCTGAGTAATAAAGTGACCCTTTGGGGCTTATTTTCTATGTACAGTGCAGCTCCATCTTGTAATGCCGGTGCATTCAACCGGGCAGTCAGCACAAACAAAACAACGATAGGTGGGAGATTCTGCTTCAAAAAATGTTTACGTCACTGGTAATAGTAACATAGCAGTGTCCTTTGAGCCTGAGATAGTTTACCACACAAATAAACCTCAAGCTATTCTGTTGCTTCTGTTTGCAAAACCTTCTAGCAAATACACTGATGAACAGGAGAAGAGCAGCCTCAGGTGAGCAGAGAGAAGCATCTGAGAGAGTAGAACAGAGCTTGTACTCTACCCCCCCACACACACACACCTGAGAAAATGTGCTTCAAACGAGAACACCTCCCACTGGAGCCCAGGGAGGCTTCTGAGAGCGACTGAAGAAGCTGAAACACTCATTACCTTGTTTACCAACAAGTACCAACAGAGGCCCCATCAAGAACTTGTGTTAATGCACATGAGAATTAACAACACTTTGTAATTGCCAAATTTGTACTCTTGTTAAAAAAAATGTAAATAAAAAGGAGTTCTGAGTTATATCCCTGCCAGAATGCATTTTTTATTATTATTTTCTGCTGTTACTACTCGAAGAAACATGACACTGCAGTGTTTAGCAGTGTCTGTGGGTGTGGATGTGTATTTGTGAGTGTGGGTATGTTTACATTTACATTTACATTTAGATTTACATTTAGGCATTTAGCAGACGCTCTTATCCGGAGCGACTTACAAGATGTGCATTAATACATGGTAGGAACAATCATTGTTCACGCAAGGTATGTGTGTGTGTGTGCTTGTGTGTGTGTATGTGTGTATGTAGGTGCGTGTGTGTGTGTGTGTATGTAGGTGTGTGTGTGTATGTGTGTATGTGTATGGCTGGATGGCTGGATGTGTGTGTGTGTGTGTGTGTATGTAGGTGCGTGTCGCAGTTTGCTGGCCTCTCTGTGCGAGGTGTGAGCCCCCCCCCCCCGCTCGCTTGCCAAAAGAAGCCCAACTGTAACAACAGAGGGGGTTTATAAACGACGCAGAATTCCAGACGCCTGACCTCAGCGATCGAAGCCCACCGCCGAGATAAAAATATTGACCCTGAGCGTCCGGCCCCTGGTCTCGCCTGCGCCGCCCCTCCTGGGCGCTGGAGCGTCTCGCTCGGTGAGCTGCGCGTCTGTGAGCCCCTCCCCTGCCCACCCCCGCTCCTGCCCCGCCCCGCCCCGCTGAAACCTCCGCTCCTCATGTCGGTCACAAATAGTCAAAAAAAATGTCCCTCTCCTTTTAAAACCCCCCCCCACACTAACCAGTGTTACAGGTATGGTACGCAGACGCCTGCAATGATGTCTATCACTGTATTACTGCACTGACCTTGTGCGCCAACTATGATTGTTCCTACCATGTATTAATGCACGTCTTGTAAGTCGCTCTGGATAACAGCGTCTGCTAAATGCTTAAAATGTCATGTAAAATGTAATGTTTTCCGTAAACATCACAAGGCCCAAATATCAAACCCATTGAAAAGCAGGGAATTGGCTTTAAGAATAAAAAAGTCGGGGCGGTGGCCTCGGGTGGTGTAACGGTCTAAGTATTCGCTTGGGAATGCAAGTTGTCCACTGCAGCCACGGGTTCAAAACCTGGCTGCGCCAGTCCGGCCCTGGCCAGGAGACCCTGATCGGGGGCGGAGATTGGCTGTCCACCGCAGGGGGATGGTGAGCCAGCACGAACTCGCTGAGAAGTGTGAAGGGTGTCCCTAGAAAGTAGGTGAGCAAGTTCAGTTTCGGAGGATGCGGACCATCGCCAACCTCTGGGAATTCGCTTGCCTGTAACAGGCAGCGAGTTCATGGGGGAGGGCGAATGGAAAGAAATAGAGAGTATAATTGGCTACCAAGTTGAGAGAAAAAAACAGGAAAAAAATGTTTTAGAAGAATAAAAAAGTAATTCTAAAAATTTTTTTTTTTTAAAGTCATAGGCAAGCCTAAGAAGTACAATGAATGGAATAAAGTGATCGCTCGTCTCTTGCAGCCGTGGATGTGGGGTCTTCATACACTTTGAGTTCCCTGCTCGGCTGGCAAGACCATGTGCTTGATTGTGATCCATGTCATCCCGGTCCAGATCAGAACCAGGGGGTTTCAGTGAAGAGTCCCTCTGCAAAGCAGCAAGTCCATCAGAACCATTTGAAAGGGCCAAGAGACTGACCTCAGAACCATGCTCTACCTACTGAGCCTCAGAGAACCACGCTCTACCTACTGAGCCACACAGAACCACGCTCTACCTACTGAGACACACAGAACCATGCTCTACCTACTGAGCCACACAGAACCACGCTCTACCTACTGAGACACACAGAACCATGCTCTACCTACTGAGCCACACAGAACCACACTCTACCTACTGAGCCACACAGAACCATGCTCTACCTACTGAGCCACACAGAACCACGCTCTACCTACTGAGCCACACAGAACCACGCTCTACCTACTGAGACACACAGAACCATGCTCTACCTACTGAGCCACACAGAACCACACTCTACCTACTGAGCCACACAGAACCATGCTCTACCTACTGAGCCACACAGAACCACGCTCTACCTACTGAGCCACACAGAACCACGCTCTACCTACTGAGCCACACAGAACCACGCTCTACCTACTGAGACACACAGAACCACACTCTACCTACTGAGCCACACAGAACCACGCTCTACCTACTGAGCCACACAGAACCACGCTCTACCTACTGAGACACACAGAACCACACTCTACCTACTGAGCCACACAGAACCACACTCTACCTACTGAGCCACACAGAACCACACTCTACCTACTGAGCCACACAGAACCACGCTCTACCTACTGAGACACACAGAACCATGCTCTACCTACTGAGCCACACAGAACCACACTCTACCTACTGAGCCACACAGAACCATGCTCTACCTACTGAGCCACACAGAACCACGCTCTACCTACTGAGCCACACAGAACCACGCTCTACCTACTGAGACACACAGAACCATGCTCTACCTACTGAGCCACACAGAACCACACTCTACCTACTGAGCCACACAGAACCATGCTCTACCTACTGAGCCACACAGAACCACGCTCTACCTACTGAGCCACACAGAACCACGCTCTACCTACTGAGCCACACAGAACCACGCTCTACCTACTGAGACACACAGAACCACACTCTACCTACTGAGCCACACAGAACCACGCTCTACCTACTGAGCCACACAGAACCACGCTCTACCTACTGAGACACACAGAACCACACTCTACCTACTGAGCCACACAGAACCACACTCTACCTACTGAGCCACACAGAACCACACTCTACCTACTGAGCCACACAGAACCACGCTCTACCTACTGAGACACACAGAACCACACTCTACCTACTGAGCCACACAGAAACACGCTCTACTGAGCCACACAGAACCACGCTCTACCTACTGAGACACACAGAACCACACTCTACCTACTGAGCCACACAGAACCACGCTCTACCTACTGAGCCACACAGAACCACTTAGCCACTTTAGATGAAGGATGGAGTCACACTACCAGCAAAACTGAGAAGAACACACTGTTTAATCTGGTGAAAAAGGGGGCCGGATTAGGATGCAAATTGAAATGCTTTACTGTGATATATCTCAGATGGCGACGTGGGTTAGCACGCTGTCCTTTCATCTGGGCCACTTGGCGGAGAGCCAGGCCAGATCAAAGCCCCGTATCTGGGGCCAGGGAAGGATGGGAGATGAGTGATGTGGTCGTGCCTCCCCTCTTCCCGAAGGAGGGTTTAATCCTCTCTTTCTCTCGTTCCTCTCAGCCTCTTGCCCATCTCTCACTTTCTCTCACAAACCAACTCTTCCCACCTCACTCTCTCTCACTCTCTCTCTCTCACTCTTATACTCGTTCTTGCTCTCCCTTTCTCTCTTTCTCTCACATACTCTCTCTCTCTTTCACTCTTTCTCTTTCACATTCTTGCTCTCACACCCTTTTTCACACTCTCTCGTTCACACTCGTACTCTTTCTTTTACATGTCTCTTGCTCTCTGTGTGTGTCAGCTATGGGAGAGAGACACACACACACACACACACACACACACCGTCTGTGTTGCTTTGATGAATTGTTCACCATCACACTTGTTTCTTGTCCCGAGACCAACAGGGGAGCAGAAATGGACACAAGCACAGCCCCTCACTGATCTACACGTCCAGAACATCTGGCAGCAGCCCCCGCGAGGCCGGAGACCACAGGCGTCGTTAAAACGAAGAGAGAGTGCACAGGTGCACAGCGTACGCTCTGCGACCGCGCTGAAACACAGCGCGTGAAATGTTGACAGAACATAGCGTCTCGATGTCACAGTTTGTGCACCAGAAGAGGGCCAATAAGTGCACTTCGGTCAGCTGTGGCTACTCTCCACTTTGAAGTGATCTGAAGTGATGACACGTCTAAACGTTAAAGAGGCACGAATGATCCTTGTGCGAGAGAAACCCTGGGAAAGTGTTTGGTTGCCCGTGTCAGGAATTTATGAATCAGCCATTAAAGGAGCAGTGTGTTTTTTGCGACGTCCCATGAAACACCAATCAACTTTTACCAGATAACATTAAAGTAATTTCACACTCCAATTATGTCCAATGACAGATAGACAAAGACAAAAATACTGATGTGAAAAGAAAAATAGCCTTGTGTAGCCTTCAAAGCATTCAGACCAAATCGCAGGTCTCATAGAAAGTAGTTAGGCAGTTATAAAGCACAGGACACATACTGCTGGATCCTCATGACCTCAAAGTGGTTCGGACAATTTTGTTAATGTAAGTTTCGGCTGCCACTGAAAAGGAGTCTGGGTAATGGAGTCCCTGGTGAGTCTAGAGCAAAGTACAAAGTGGAAAATGCTACTGAAGCAGGACCGTAACTGTTGTTGTTTACCACCCTTTCTCTGGGGGTATTAAGAACTCTGTTCCCTTGGCAACTGCTTTACTTTGACTCTCATCAGAGAAAGGGGGGTGGGGGCGAAACCGAGAGTCGTCAGTCCTCACAGTGGCATGGGCCGTGTTAAATACATCTGGATACGTCGTAAACACCGCGCTCCTAATCAGCCACCCGTGTAGCCCCGTTTGAGTCGCGCTCGCGTTGTGTACCGCCAACGCCGGCCTGTACAGGAAGCTGTCAGGCTGATCAAAACGTCTGGCCGGGGCATGAAACCGATACAGCGCCCGGGATCAGATCTGTAATAAATATTTGAACTCGAATCATATTTTCTAATAGAATTTCTGCCGGGGGTTCAAACTCCCCGCCGTCTTTGATCTCCCTGTTCCACATGTTTGGTTATTAAGAGCTCTACCACAGCTACAGCACCTGGTAGGGGCCTTGTGAAACACCGCCACCCTCCCTCCCTCCCTCCTTCCTCCCCGCGGAGAAACTCTCTCTTCTGTTTACACGCGTTGCGGGAAGATATACACCGTCTACGCTCAAGTATAAGTGCTACTTACACCAATAAATAAATCACCAAAAGATTGGAACCTGAGATTCTGCAGTATAGACTTTGCATTGTCTGAGTGAAAACATATTGTGAGAAATATTGTGTATGAATTGTATAAAATGGCCACCTGGGTGGTGGCTCCAGTTAAAGCACTAGTCCTTGACAGAGTCACATGACCCGCAGTCCAATCTGGAATTGAGTCCTGAGTGTTGATTGGATGAATGTCTCGTGTGGTGACACGTGATTGGCGACAGCACCTCTATCAGGGAGCAAGGTTTTTTTTCTCATTTTTACTTTTTATACATTTGTTTCAGATTTGGTAGCCAATTACACCCTCTATTTATTTCGATTTACCTTCCCCTCACCAGTCTGCCACTTGTCTCTACGAGGCAAGCGAATTCTCCGAGGGCAGCGAACTCAGACGGAAGCCACCCACCCATGTTCTGGGGACTCCCTTACGTGCTCACCCTCCCCCTCCCCCTGGGGTGGATAGCCCCTGATCGGGGCTGACGACCAGGGCCAGTCTGGCAGTGATGTTGTGTTATTATTGTTGAGTAATACTTGTGTTAGGGGACATTATCTCCAGGATAAAAAGCTGGCATGGTCTGGGTTTCTCCTCACTCCAGAGATGTGTCTTATGTAAAAAAACATGCACTGGGCAACAACAGGCTGCAGTCTGGTCACCTAGAGGATAAAACACCTGCATTAACATAAATCCAGCCATGTCTTACACCGCTAACCCTGTTTAAGTAATGCAGTTAAACCCTAACATCTGGCACTGTGCCTTTGAGTGAGGTACGAGGTCTGCTGTCAAGCCTGGAAAGGAAGCATTAAGAATGCGCATGCAGATTTAGTTCAGCGCTGAAGAATGTTTTGAGCCCTTCAGCCTTGTTATAAAATGCCTAGGTGGACAGGGCCCCTAGACCTGGGGTCTCCCAGAACTACAGAACTAATCTGGTGTTTGGTGTCCATTACGGCTGCTACCGTACCACTGTGCATCGTTTTAACTCTGTGTGGCTCATTTGGATTCAGGTGTACGATAACCACATGCTCGATTGAATTAAGGGTACAATGACTTTGTAGTCACCTGACATCACAGGCCATGGAATTTTTTTTGCCAGATGATTTTAAACAGTACAACTGCCAGCAAATGCTTCCCTCCCGATTTGGTGGCTATTTTTTAACAGACCGTGTTCAAACCGGACCGTGTCACAGGGCACATGGTAGGCCTCACTGCTCTGAGATGTTCAAGATTCAAGATTCAAGATTCAAGATTCAAGATTTTTATTTGTCACATACACACACGGGGTGTGCAGTGAAATGGAAAGTGACAATGCTCAACGAAAAAAGTGCAAGAGTACACAGTATTTACAGTAAAAAGACAATAGAATTATTACAAAAATTAAAGCAATACAATATATATAATTATTACAATAAGTACAGCAAGAGCTCTTATATAAAAAAACAACAACACAATATATACATTAAGAGCACTTGGAAATGGAGGAAATTATGTGTGGTCATTACGTGTGTGTGTGTGTGGGTGTGCATAAGAGGGGCAGTGTGTGTGTCTTGGTGGGGGCCCTGGTGAGGTCAGAGTTCATGTTGGGGCCATTAAAACACTGTGAACAGCAGCTGTGGCGATGGTTTAATCCGGTGAGTGGCGGCAGCTCAGTTAGGAATTATGGGTACAGCGCTCAATGCACGCTCAACCTGGGTTCCAGTAAAAACACAGTGAGACCATGGCGTTAGAGAGGCAATCGCCCGGTATTAGGGGTATAAAGGTACACGCATTCATACCGAACTGTTCGGTACAGGACTTTGCAGGACTAAATGCAATCCTGCTTTAACCACTAACCCCTAACCCACTAACTTTTGCAGCAGTTATTGACGGGCATTTTTATTATTATTTAAGAAATAAATATATGCACCTTACTTTGTTCAGTAAATTATGGGCAATTAGTCACTGTTTACAAAGTTCATAATAAATGAAAATAAATGTTATGTTTTGCATTTCTTTTTCCCCCCGCTGTACCGAAATCGTATCAAACCGTAACTTCAAAACTGAGGTACGTACGGAACCGTGATTTTTGTGTACCGTTACACCCCTGCCCGGTATAATAGCTGATGTCACAGCAGGGCTCACCCGATACTGAAACGCACTGCCTCCACTGAGCAGCAGACTCATAACATTCAACTCAACAACATAATGTTATTATTTGAGTGTTTAGCAGATAGCCTCATCTGCTGTAGGTTACATAGTTTATGTTTTACACATTACCCATTTCCACAGGTACAGTAGATGTGCTGAAGTCAAGTGGGTTAAGTTTTAGGGCAGAGCAGCAGGACTCTACCAGCGATTTTAAACCTGCAGCCTTCCGGACACAAATCGAGGCCTAGTTCTCAAACCCCATCACCACCCTTCAGGATGTGCACACTGAACACTCATAAGGCAAATGTAAATGACTCTCACATAAACACACCTGACCTTTTCATTTTGTCTTCTAGTTTCACACTGTTGAGGTTATTTGTTTTGGCTCTTCTCCGAGCTCGGCTGATAAAAAGTTTTCGCACTCATTACCTCGTCCCTTATACTTATTTTTTATGCAAAGGAAGACCTGTTTGTGACCCCAAAAAAATCACGAGAACAATTTCAACAATGTAAAAAAAACATTAAAAAATGTAACTTTGAAAACCTTGCTAGATGGGGTTAGATCAGAGGAGAAGTAAGGCCAAAGGGTTGAATTATTTATAATCGTTATGCTACGCAATCAATATGCAACAAGTGCATGTGAGGTTAAACAGGAGACCTCACTGGCACTGTTTGCCTATGTATTGATTGACTTGCACGTACAGAATAATTCGCATTAACATCTCGCACGCAGCATTACCATGCTAACCCGGTTCCCCCTACTGTGGTAGAGTACAAAAATATACACAAAACGCTGCCGCTCGTGGATAACTGCTGCCCAAAACATGTCCGCACAGCTAACGTTGAAGAAAACATCTAATAAAACAGTTCTAATAAAGACAAAGAACTGGACATGAGAATCCCAGCCCCCAATTTTGAGACAAATGGAAGTTAAAAAATATTTATTTATTGTTAATAACAACCTTAAAAAGTAAATGTATTTAGGCTGTAAGCCTTTGTCAGGGCAATGTTGCGAAAGACAGATACAATTGTTCACATACACGCCAGCAAGAGCACTAGCTTAAAAATCAACCAGTAGAAATGTAAGTGGCAATTATCAGAGTGACAGCTTTTAGCTGTGAAACGGCTGGGCGCATCAAACGCACAGTCGATACTGAGCGTGCCCAGTTCTCATCCACAGGTAGTGATGGTGACTGCAGAACGCTGTGGAGATCTGTAGAGCTGTTTCTCCACTTTTTGATAAAAGCTTTCTATTATTTGGTAAACATATGTGCCTTTATCTTAAATCTGGGAACCGGGGACGGATAACGCATTGTATCTTGGCTGGTCTGATACTGGTGTGCTGCCTGTCAGGGACGCGGTTCAAAACCTGTCTCTACCAGACCGGCCCTGGTCGTCAGCCCCGATCAGGGGTGGCATTTGTCTGTCCGCTCTAGGGGGGGGAAGGTGAGCCGGCTCAGGTCCGCCGTGAAGCACGTAAGGGAGTCTCCAGAACGTGGGTGGGCGAGGTCTCGAATGAAGCGGAGTTCGCTGCCCTCTGAGAATTAGCTTGCCTCATAGAGACGAGCGGCGGGCTCGTGGGGGCAGGACAAATCAAAATAAATAAAGGGTATAATGGCTACCAAATTGGGAGAAAAACAGGAAAAAACTGAAACAACATTTATCCATCCATCCATCCATCCATCCATTATCTAAGCCGCTTATTCCTGGTCAGGGTCGCGGGGGGCTGGAGCCTATCCCAGCATGCGTTCGGGCGAGAGGCAGGAATACACCCTGGACAGGTCGCCAATCCATCGCAGGGCACACACACCATTCACTCACACACTCATACCTACGGGCAATTTAGACTCTCCAATTAGCCTAACGTGCATGTCTTTGGACTGTGGGAGGAAACCGGAGTACCCGGAGGAAACCCACGCGGACACGGGAGAACATGCAAACTCCGCACAGAAAGGCCCCGGCCTGGATTCGAACCCGAGACCTTCTTGCTGTGAGGCGACAGCGCTATCCACTGCACCACCGTGCCGCATGAAACAACATTTAAAAAAATTTAATAACATTTTAAAAAGCACAGTAACAGTTAAACCTTGCATTTCTGTCACCAAATAACCTCTCAGACAGCTTGTGCCAGTTTTGTGTCTGTTGCGCCTCTGCACTTTGGACAGCTTGTGTGTTCTCCAGTGAGGCGCTGATCTCAGATCAGCACAAACAGTATCCCGGCTGGTGCCTCTAATCCAGGTGTTTCCAACAAAGGGCCGGTGTGGATGCAGGCCTTTGTTCTCGGCCAGGGCAGCGGATGATACATGAGGGTCCGCTACAGAGTGTGACGTCGATAAGAATGTGATTAGTCCCTGGAGTTAGGGACTTGAGTCTTTAGCGCTCAGCAGGCTGAATCGCTGTCTTGTCGCGTCGAGATCCCTCGGTTCGAAATTCACCGCAGGCAGAACCAACTCCAATACACCAGCGCCGAAACACTTGCTTCAGCTAATCAACGAATCACTTCAGTTAAGACCTCGATTAGTCAGGTGTGTTAGTGCTGGGCTAGATTAAAGACCCGCTCCCACACGGGCCCTAGGATTGGAGACCTCTACTCTACTCACGGGCCACGGATCCAGACGAACGGGACACAAGAGAAGCCGGGTGAGTGCCACAAGCCTCTGCTCGAGGCACAACCGTGCAATATCTGAAGAAGCAGAGGCCGAAGAACCATACATGCTTGTCTTTTAAAAAAAGTATTGTAAAATTAGGTAATAAAATTAAGAGGATTAAAATGGATGAAATATCCATGCATTTTGTTTCTGATGTGAAGTTGTGCCCTAGGGAGATTAAGTACAGGACAAACAATGTTTTGACCACATTGGTAATGTTGAGAAAGACCACCATTGTTGAAATGCTATTTTTCCCATAGGCATAAAGAGTAGGGGGACATGTCCCTCCCCCCCACTATTCAAAACAGTCATAACTGTCCCCCTCAATAATTTGTGGATATAAAACATTCCCTTTCATTATGTCCCCCCCCCCCACAATATTTAATATGTGGTTACGCCCTTGATTTTCCCTGTCGTAAATCTAACTTGTGAGCTTCTTAATGGTGTGTGGGTAAGCGGCCATTTTCTATTCTTGTCAACTCTATCCTGTTACCCGACACCAGGAGAGAACATATGTTCTCGTTTATCTCACTTAGGTCCGATAAAGGCACGATGAAGATAAGATTCACACTCTTCCAGAGTTTCCCCTGTTCTTCCCACGCTAAAAGTATCTTCACATTATTCAACACCTCTCGGCTGTAGGTGCCTAAGAACCAGCCCGTCAGAAAAAAAAACGTCTCGCAAGCACAACCGCGAACACGTTTTCTCGACATAGTCTGTAAACATCTGTCACGTTCCCCTTCCTCCCGACTAATCCATCGCTACTGCCTGGGAAAGAGAAGGTAAAAAAGCGACAAAGCCGATCTTCCAATAGGTGCCTTCTTCGAAATGACCAGCTGTAAAATTCCATTGTGCCTTTTTGCTAATTTGCTTATCTCTGTGATTAGGTGAGGCGGGCGTATTTGGAATGATCGTTAATGGACACAGGGGCCAGTTCCCTGAAACATTATCACTGCTTTACCTCACGATTACCATTTAAGATTTGCAAGTGATATCGGAGCTCAAAATTGATTTAAAGCGTTCTGGGCACAAAGTCAACGGCGATGTCGAAACGAAGCCCAGGGAAAAGGCGATGGTGAGATTAGTTTATGAATGAGTGCGTACATGTGCGGCCAAACCCTGTTCCTGGACGGCCGAGGATCTCGTCACAGAACCACCCCCGGAGACTTAAACAGTTATATCCGTAAAACAGCTGGTGTTGCGCTTGGAAGTATTATATTACTAACAGTGTTATTCTTTGAGAAGTGGTCCTCATAAAAATAAACTGCTATATGTGCAAGTATATGTGCTGTTGTCTGTTGAAAAGGTTTGAGGGGAGAAAATAAAAAAAGTATTCGAAAATTAATCCCCTGGAAAGTGTTTAGGTGGGCATGTCAAAAGCAGGGGTGCAGTGGATAGCACTGTCGCCGCACAGCAAGGAGTTCCCGGGTTTGAGGCCGAGGCCTAGCTTTCTGTGTGGAGTTTGCATGTTCTCCCCGTGTCCGCATCGGTTTCCTCCGGGTACTCCGGTTTCCTCCCACAGTCTAAATTGGTATGAGTGTGTGAGTGAATGGTGTATGTGCCCTGCGATGGATTGGTGACCTGTCCAGGGTGTATTCCCGCCTCTCGTGCATGCTGGGATAGGCTCCAGCCCCCCGCGACCCTGACCAGGAGTAAGTGGGTTAGATAATGGATGGGTGGATGGATGGATGGATGGATGAATGAATACATGAATGAATGTCAAAAGCACACAACGCTCTCTATTGGGCAATGTGAATGTGATGGTATATATACTCTCTGTTAAAAAAATAATCTGCCTACGTACCAAGTTATTGATATTAAAATTGTGTAAAAGAGTTACAACTAAACTTTCAATGATATGTTTCACAGAAACTAAGCAAGCACTGTTCCAAAGAGATTTCTATCCATGGTTCCCTACGTTTGTGACTTGGCCCTGTGTTTCTCCTTCTTCACACAACCTCTCCTCCCTCATGAGCTCTTTAAACCGTGTACACAGCTGTCATCTCAATGGATTTTCACCAAGTCACTGTTACGCAACAGTGACAGAAAAAACATTTAGGCCCCTCTCCCTGACCAGGACATTAACTTTCATTACACGTCACGGCTGGACAGCCACATCATCCAAGAAACCCAGGGGTAAACTAAGGAGCTTGTGCCAGGTAGGCACTATGGCTGTATCTAATTACCTTCATAAAATAGAATTTTTTTTCAAATACTGAATTTCAATCATTTTCGGAACGGAAATTCTTATCCCACATTAGGATGATCCCGTGATTCCTCGCGGCGCTCCGACTCAAAGCTTAAACCGCGTGCTCTCGCCCCTGCCTCGCAGTGTGAAGGAACCGCCTCAACACCCAGCCAGAAACCTCTCCCCGTGACAGCTTCAGAAATGACAGATGGAATTAATTACGCCGGCCCACCAAATGGCAGTGATTTTCTGAAATGGCTATATACAAAAGATAGATCGAGGCATTGGGTAAAACGTCTTGCTTAATAATAAATAAAAAGGTTATTAACTGGACTCCCCCGAGTTTTAACATAGAGTATATTTGTGTTCCTCGGTATTCTGGCGAGCTTGGAGAAACGTTACATCATGGATTACTCATAAAGTAGGCCCGCTGGTAGGTGGCCAAGATGTCAATGCAGGCTGCAGGGCTGGCGTACAGGTTTGGTGGCAGGGATATGGGGGCGTAACCAAAGAACCACACCTGTTTTATTGGGATAGGACCAACTTGAAGGATACGCTAGCATCAACAGAAACCCATGTTCTGTCAAACCACGATATACATCATCCATCATCCACCATCCATCATCATCATGTCTCCTACGCAAGTTCAGTACCACAGTACAGGAAATGTAATATTTACATTGAGGCTACAAGTTCATTGTAAGTAGATTGAACAGAGGCCAGAGTATATGTGAAGTTTTTAAGATACAGAGGGTTCTGGCCATTGGGTGGAATATTCTTCAGGTCTGATAATGGACCTATTATTGAGACATCAGAATGATCAAACGCACGCAAAATGAATGAATGAAAAAATGCAAATATGCAATTGACCATATATATTTTTCCCAACACACGTTTGCATCAAAGTGTTGAAAGCGTTATACTCGGGGCTCTCACGTCTAGCGTGTCTCAGCACAACACCAGGGACCTGCCCTCTTCTTCACAGCCCTCTAAACCTGGTTAAAAAACCAAGGCAAGGCCTCCCGGGTGGTCTAGCGGTTACAACGCTCGACGCTGGCCACTGCGGCCGGGGTTCGATTCCACTGGCCGCACCAGAGTCGACTCTGGTCGGGAGTGCCACTAGGGGGCGGCAATTGGCTGCCTGCCCCAGGGAGGAGTGAGGGAAGCCGATATGAGTTTTCTGCATATAGGAGTGGCGCTGTGCGTATACTGGAGTTACAGTAATGGCCTGGCTGGTTCCGGCTCGGAGGAGGCGGTGTCCAGCCGCATGTCACTGCCGGTATCAGGACTACGGCAGCGAACTACGGCAGCGACATGAAAAGGAGGGTATAATTGGATTCTTGAAAATAAATGGGAGAAAAACAGGGAGAAAACAGCAGAAAAAAATAAAATATCTATTTTTTCTTATCTAGGGGACTGTGTTACTCTTCTCCTTCTCCAGTCTGCCTACGCAGCAGTTTCCCTCCCATAGTGAAGAAGCTGTGGACAAAAATGAACAAAAAGACGACCGACACAATCCGTTCTCAAAAACATTATCGTTATTCTTCCCAGGCTCCTGTGTGGCCCAGCCAGCTCATTTTATTACATACATGTTTATCTACTCTTCCTGTTGTGCCCACTGGCTACCCAGCTGTTCCTTCCCAAAGCTGGGAGCCTACAGGACCTTGGACAGCGGTGGTCTCACACACAGGTATGCTCACCTGAGGCTGATCAGTAATCAGCTCAGGTGTTGTCTATTGTCTTGATTAGACTTTTTATAAAAGCACATCCTGCCATGCCTAGGGAGAGACTGTCTTTCTTCCGGACATGGTGCTGGCTTTTTTTCTTGTTTCTATCCCTCAGCTTAGTGGTGTATAATTAGACGTTTTCTTTCCTCCATATTTGATTTGTTTTTGACTGCCCTGGAAAGGTGGAACAAAATGGCCGTCGGCCCCACCAGAACACCGTTCTCTGGGTTCCATCCACTCACCGCCTGGCAGGGTGGCCACACTTTACACCCTACCCCAAGCAGGTTATGGGGGGGGGACGGAGCCTTGCGCACATAGCTGAATGCAGCGCAGATGTAGAGGCTCTGTCACTCAGTTCACAGAGCGCATAGCGGGCCGACAGCTTCTCTTGATGGACGCGCTGAAGGTTGGAAGTAACAGCCTCGTATGAACGCAGATCAAAGCGGAAGCCGACGCCAGCTCAGAGTTCAAATGAAGGAGTGGAAGCCACCAACGCGACCGAGGGACATCTGCTCGCTGGAACTCCCTGTGACACGTGCACTGGTGAGTCACCCGGCAGCCACAGCTGTCTCTTCACTTCCATCTATAAAAATCTGCAAAGGCATAAACGGCGACGCGAAAGCCAAACGGCAGGCACAGAAACACTTGAGCCATGTACGCGTGAGCCTCCGAGGGCAAAGGCCGTTTCCTACAATCCCTTGTGGCAAACACAGCGTCTCACTTCGACAGGTGTGTAAAATGCACATGTAAATGTAATGTGTCTGACGTAAGCAACTAAAGGGAGCAGCGTGGTTGGGGATTGTTACCTTGGGGGCGGGTTTCTTTTGTGGAGATCTCGAGGTCGAATGCAGACCTGCCCACCATTGTAGATCATTTTGTGGGGGGGGAGGGGTTGCAGATGAATTGTTGAGCTCAGCGGGGGGAGGGAGGGGCTTTTCTTTCATTCCAATATTTCCTGTTAAAGCTGGAAGTCACTTCACCAATGCGTGACAAATGCAAACTTTGATTGGCTCAGGTCCAAATACAACATTTTAACTGGGGCTTCGTTTGTGCATGGGTTAAAGTGAAACCTGCATGCTTTGACATAAAATGTGCTCCTGGTGCACAGAATGCATTGCATGTTGGCAGGTCTGCAAGCGCGATATGCCATGGTGCACTGAAGCTGTTCTGGTGGCTCGTGGTGGCCCAATACCCTATTAATACACTTTCCTTTACCTTGGTAGTTAGGCCTACCTGTATATTTAATATGTAATTAGTAATGAGCAAGTTCATCTAATTTAAGTACAAAATAAAAAAATCATAAGTATTTTAAAATGAACACCATGATATGTAATAATTTGGATGAAACCAGCATTACTCCACGTCCATGGGCATTCACATTGCTTTTTGTCAGCCAGCCAAACACTTTTCCCTGGGTTTTACTTCCTTACAAAACAACCCTGGGTGCCCTTTAACAACGCCAAACTTTCATTTTCTTTTATGCTTTCCCCCCTCCCCTTTTTCTCCCAATTTTGGAATAACCAATCATACTCAGAGCCACGCTTTCTGCAATCTCCAAAATATGTGATGTCAACCACCACTTATTGTTTAATACTACAAGTTAAACTTGCAGAGACGATAGTCGGAGGAAGACACTTTGCGCGTAGCTTTATACTGGCAGACTGTGGGCGCCCGATTCACCAACTGGGGGTCGCTGGTGTGCGAAAATACACAAGCCAAGACTGAATCTCTCCCTCCCTGGGTGATGCTAAAGATTATGTGTCGCCCTGCCAGGCTGCTGGCCACAGTCGGCACTGGCACAGTCTGGTAGCTCATCCACACACTAGATCAGTGCCTTAACAGGGTGAGCCACCCAGCAGCCCAACAACACTGAACTTTCAGACGCTATTAAAAATGATAAGAGCGAGACCTAACGGATTGTAAATTGCCATCGCAGCACTTTGCTGAATCTGTAGCAACTAGTGTTAAACAAATGTGTCGCAGATTTTTTTGTTCTGGTCTGTTCAAAATACAATAAAATTAATCGTTTCAGGGCAAAAACAAAACAAAGGCTTCGGTTCAATAACCAAGTGGCTCCCAGCTGACGGGGGACCTCCCAAGACTCCCTGGGTCTTTTGTTCCAGTAAATCTTACTGGTCGTCACACGCAGTCACCTGATACGTATGTTGGGCATGTTTTTTTTTGGTTGATTAATGCCAAGCAGATGCTGCACAAATGTACTGTTATTTAAGCGCTGTGGATGGCTCTATTAACCGTGCCTGCTATGTCAGCCAATCGGCACGCTATCGACGATCGGCGAATCTGCGCGGCATCTGCGCTGCATCGATCCGGAACAATAAAAGCTCTGAGTGTGAGTCTGTTAGGAGCATCCAGGAGTCACGCGCATGGTGCAGTGCGCTGTGGTAAAGAACACTCTCCCAGGTCTGCTTCAGCTGTTTTTCTGTCCCCCAAACTGACTGTCCTATCCCTCCGGGAGCCCGGGAGCCCGGCAGCCGCTCCTTGTGGTCTGGCCTCTTCTCTGTCCTGACCCCTCGGCGTTGGAACGATCTTACGCACTCAGTCAGGACCGCGGAATCACTGGCCATCTTCCGCAAGAGACTCAAAACCCACCTTTTCAGACTCCACTACCACTGCATTCTGTACATCTAGCCAATTGTCATCACCACTGTTTACATGTTTAATACTGCTTTTTTTTAACCCATTCAGACCTAAAATGCCTGCTAAAAACGCCTATTAAAACCTAAGCAATTATTCTACACAACCTCTTAAAACCTGAGGGTTTTCTGGAAAAAATTTCCAAAAAAAAAGCAGACACCAACGTGCACTTCATTTCCCCCACGTCTATTTCAGCGAATCACAGCACATTTCATTAATCGCAAAATCGATTTTCCAGGTCTTAATGGGTTAAATGTAGTCTATACTTGTTAAAAATTTCCTAAAAAAAAAAAAGACTAACCTTTTCTTTTCGGTGTTACAGGTATGGTACGCAGCTGCCAACAATGATGTCTTACTGTATTACTGCACTGATGTCTTGCGCGAACTATGATTGATCTTACCATGTATTAATGCACATCTTGTAAGTCGCTCTGGATAAGAGCCTCTGCTAAATGCTTAAAATGTAAAATGTTTTTCATGGATGGCAGTATGATCAGGGTTGGCTCAACTGATCCCGAATGAATATGGACAGAATGAGAGAGCAGTTGGTGTCAATATCATAACACAGTACAGATGGGGGATATGGTCCAGCCAGGCACCTATTAGAAAGTGTTAAGTCTGGTTGGTGTAGTTGGGATAAAATAGAGATGCACAAAAATGTCTTCATTTGTCATAAGGCTAAGGGGTTCGATCCAAGTGAGGGAATTGCACCCTGATGCCATGAGACCCATTTAATTATTGAGAGCCCAGTCATTGTTTGTGTTCCCTTTTTAATTAGTCTGACTACCAAAAAAATACTTAAAGTATCGCAAGCAAAGGATTTTGAATTCTACAGATGTGACAATTAAATTGAGAAATTGTTTTGATACCGTTAGCTGAATTCACAGGGAGTACTGTGAACAGATTTTATGAGCTTCACTTTCACTAAGTTTTGTCTCTTTGTAGTATTTAGAGTATTTTGCACCATATTTGAGAGTTTTTTCATCTTTAACTCACATACAGATAACTGCCAACATAAAGGAAACACCAGCCTAAAGTGTCTTAATAGGGTGTAATGCCACCACAAGCCTCCAGGTCAGAAGTGTCTGGACCTCTGTTGGAGGGATGCAACACCATTCTTACATGAGAAATTCCATCATTTGGTGTTTTGTTGGTGGTGGTGAAAAACGCTGTCTCGGGTGCAGCTCCAGAATCTCCCATAAGTGTTCAACTGGGTTGAGATCTGGTGACTGAGGCCGTCTCATGGCATACCTTGCCCTCTAAGGGGGTGAGTGTTGGCATAATGGTTAAGGAACTGGCCTTGTAACGCAAAGGTTGCAGGTGGGGCACTGCCGTTGTACCCTTGAGCAAGGTACTTAACCTGGATTGCTTCAGTAAAATGTCCAGCTGCATAAATGGATTGTATGTAAATAAATAAGTCGCTCTGGATAAGAGCGTCTGCTAAATGCCTGTAATGTAATGTGAGTGGACCTAAACCATGTCAGGAAAACGCACCCGTTATAACCGAGCCGCCAGAACCCTTCATTTACTCAAGTGTTCCTTTATGTTTTGTACATGTTTTACGTCTTTATTCTGTACACCAGCATTGGACTGGGCACCATATAAAGACGGCCCTGGATCTCTCCTGTAGAGAGAAGGTCCATCTCCACCAAGCATCCCCTATATGTCTGTATAACTATATACCCTAACCCTAACCTCTATATGTCTGTATAACTGTACAGTACATTCTTGCTGACTGGCCATAACCTGCAAAAGGTGGAACACACCTTTTTTACAAATTTCTCGTCAAACGTCCCAGCAGTATTTATGTGAAGGGTTAATTATTATGTCCTCCTCGATTGAAACTCGACGGTTGTTTGTGCACTGAAATGCGAACGGAAATAACCAACGTGCCTGTACAAAAAAAAAAAGCCCTAAGGTTTTCAGACAAAAGCGTAAAATGTTTTTAGAAAAGCCAGGCCATCGCCAGGCAACCGGCAGGGCGAAGCACATCACAAGCTGAGCAGGAAGGAAGCTTGGCGCATTTTTTTTTATTTCATTGTACGTCTTCCAGGGTTCGGTCATTTATAATGATATATTGCAGGTCCAGAGGCTTTCAAGAGACACAAACACAAATATATTGCCAACAAAAACTCCTCTCCCGTTAAAGCAGGAAGCCTAACTTAGACATGATGCGTTCCCTTCTTTTTTTTAAACTGAGATTTAATTAATGTTTCAAGTGACTCAATTAAAGAACGTCACTGATGTTAAAAGCGTAAATAATCTGATTCAGGGGCAACCGTGGGCAGATTTATGGCCCCGCAGGCCGATATCCGGGGAGGGCACCGTTAGATCATGTGTGCAACTTTACTGTGGTCCGAGCCGCGGCCCCTAATGAAGAGATAAAGGGCACTCGAGCGCAGCCCATAGCGCTCTCGCGCTCTCGTGTCCGAGGACACTGGCAGCTCTTTGTAGCCTGTTACGTTCGCCGTAATGTCCTGTGTGATGTTTTAATGGCATGTGCTCGATGCGGCGATAAAGTCATTGCAACAAACGATCTGTTTGTAAAGCGGTAATTCTATTACAAGGTCCCGCGTAGCGGCTAATCTGAATTTAGTATTGGTCGGAGGGCACGGGTTAATGTTGTGCTTTAGCTGCATGTGGTAAAAAAAACTAAAACGAAATTAAATAATTAAATAAATAAATAGATGAGGCCAAACAAGAAGCAAACGCAGGCAGCGGGCTGTAAATATACGGCGACAGCGTTCCTTTAGTTCAGAGGAGAAACCCGATGCTCCTTATCACAAGCGAGTCACAATGTGTCCGTAGCTGCATATATTCCGCATGCTGCTCTATGCCCAAATTATTATAGAAACAGTTATTGTGGAAGTCAAGGAGTTGTCTTGCAGGCTTTGTTTAGGACACTGCCTTGGAGAAGTCGACGGTTGCGCACAGAGATCGCCATAGCTATGTTTTCATGTATTTTGTGTTTGTTCTAAACCCAGTGAGTGCGTGTAAACAAAACCGCAGTACATGTCTATCTGTTTTAAGCAAACATGGTCGCTCTCTTGTCGACTTAATTTGCATCAATCAATCCATTGAGTGCCTTTTCCCCATAAACAGCAACAAAAAAAGTGCCTAAGAAAATGATTTTTATTCTCATTTTCATTTTTCCTATTAATCCAAGTAACAAAATGATCAGTTCAGTCCAGGACTCGATGGTAGGTTGGTGCCCCTCGGAAGTGTAACACAAATACCCCCCAGACTGGCCCCTCACGTGGCCTCACTTATCCAGCAGAAGAGCTGAAACTGATTTGGGCGCTGCTTCCATTTTGTCAATCAAATACCGACATTACCTTACATTGGTGTCAATGGCTTTGCGCTTTTACGCCAGGGATCGCGAACACATGCAAGCACGTGCAAGATATTTTTTATTCTTTATTTATTTTACAGCATCACGTGATTGGCAGTTGATTAACAAGCAAAAGGTTGCATCTGCGAGGGTGAAATAAAATGATGTAAAACCGACATTTTCTCAATAATCGTTGAGAATTAAGCAGAGAGTGACAGAGAGAGAGAGAGAGAGAGAGAGAGAGAGAGAGAGAGAGAGAGAGAGGAAAGAGGGAGAGAGGGAGAGAGAGAGACGGCGAGAGAGAGACAGGGTGAGATAGAGAGCGAGAGAGAGGGTGAGAGAGAGAGAATGAGAGGGTGAGAAGGAGAGAGAGGGAGAGAGAGAGAGAGAGGGTGAGAGAGGAAGAGAGGGCGAGATAGAGGGAGAGAGAGACGGAGAACTGGTTAGAACTGCCCCCCAACAAGTAATTGTGATGTGATGTGACAGAGCTAATGGTCAGAATGAGAAAGACCTGCGTGTAGCTATCTGTCGGGATGTTAGTTAAAAACCTGCATGGTCCGGGCACTGCGGTCGAGAGGAAAGCATGCCATTCGCTTGCATCCCAGCATGCACCAGGCCGCGGTAATGGACTCACAGCAGCCCAGGTGAGAAGGGTCATCGCAGGATTAATTCAGCCATTAATGTTTCATTAATGCATCTGCCTACATGTCTGCCTGGCGCTACTGATCACTGTCACTGCGGAGCAAAGCACGCTCTTAAAGCCGGCACCATGTAGATCTGTTTCAGGGAACCAAATGACAGGGTGCATCATCCCCCAATGTACGTGTGTGTGTGTGCGTGTGTGTGTGTGTGTGTGTGTGTGTGTGTGTGTGTGCGTGTGTGTGTGCGTGCGTGTGTGTGTGTGTGTGTGCACCCTCGTTCCATCATTTTTATATTGTGATATACTGTATATTTGCTTTGTTGGGAATATGTACCCGTATGGTGTCAGACCGTGACAGCTTTGGGGAATCTAGGCCCTTCCTCAAAAAGGGATTTTTTTGTGTGTGTGTGCCTGTGTGTGCGTGTGTGATGTGTGTGTGTGTGTGTGTACATTTTACATTTTACATTTTAAGCATTTAGCAGACGCTCTTATCCAGAGCGACTTACAAGATGTGCATTAATACATGGTAGGAACCAAGGAACAATCATGGTTCAACATTGGGGGGACATTTTTTTTAAAAATATCAGCTAGGCTATATATTGGGGGGGACATTTTGAGCATATCTGAGTACAATATATATGGTAATTTCGGCCTTGGTAGGAACAATAATAATATAATATTAACATAAACGTAAAATAACGTAAAATTACAATCATAGTTTGCGCAAGAGATCAGTGCAGTAATACAGCGATAGACATCATTGCAGGCATCTTGTAACACTGGGAAGGAAAAGGTTAGTAAAATTATTATATACACTTTTTTTTTAAAAAAATGAGGAATAAGCAGGGATACATATAGAAGAAGTGTTGAGCAAGTAGGCAGTGGTGATGACAATTGGCTAGATGTACAGAATTCAGTGGTAGTGGAGTCTGAAAAGGTGGGCTTTGAGTCTCTTGCGGAAGATCGCAAGTGATTCCGCGGTCCTGACCGAGTGCAGAAGGTCATTACACCACCGAGTGGAATGTATGTGTGTGCGTGTGTGTGTGGAACAAATATGTTTGTTCCACAAGGCCCAAATGCTGCCAAAAAAAGCCCTTCTGTGGTAACAGGGTTCACTGTATAAGTGCAGCCACACCTAGTGTCAGATTAACTTGTTACTGCATGCAGACAGTGTGCAAGCTTAGATAATGTCCGTTTGGAGATGCACACACCATACACATTTTGACATTTTATATTTTTATATTTTTATATTTTTTAAATAGTAATAATAATAATTGATTGTTAAAGCACCTGTTTATATACCCAAGGTATATATAAGACAATTAAACGAACTGTAAATATATATATACATAACAACAAGTTGAGATAACAAACTTGAAACAAGGGGGGTTAAGCAAAAAAAAAGTTAGATTTATATTTATTTATCACTGACAACCACTAGGCCTGATTCTGGCGTTTGTGGAAAAATCAAACCGCCTTGCGTTCCTTGTTTTTGCGTGAATTGTGGATTGAGTTCACCCCACACTGCGTGGCTGTGAGTTACACAAGCCCAAATCGCTCTCCTGACAGACGATCTCAAAGCCACGACAGCCCGGAAGCCTCGCGCACGGGAGATATTTCGGCGCGTGAGCCCTGCGCGTGTTGCACCGCGCTGTTTACGAACACGTCATTAGCATCAGCGCTATTACGGGCACAAGCGCTCAGGGAGATCACTGCAACGAGCCTGCAAGGGCGATGCGCACCTCAGTTTATAATTAGCCCAATATGTTGATTAAATATGCTTTGAAAACATGAGGTAAACTGATTATATTAAATTAAATTACCTCTAATTAAATGCCGCCTATTACTTAGACACAAAGTGACTATTACTTAGCGCACAACTTTGCATAATGATGCATTAGATGAGGTATAAACAACGTTAGCATTGTTGTGAGGTCATAGATGTTTGCGTTGCCGTGTTAATATAATAATTAAGTACCAAAGCTAACGGCCATATCATCCTCCTGGCTGACGGTAAGCAGGGATGGGCTTGGTAAGTATTTGAATGGGAGACCTTGGAGATAGAAGTTGCTATGTTTATTAATTAAAACTTAAAATTAAACACTTAATCTATTCAAATGAAACCGTTCATATGAAAAAGCACGCACGCACGCACGCACATGCGCTCTCAGACACGCACACAGGCGGACCGATTCAGTTACGTAATCTCTCACGTGACTGGTTGTATGATAAACGATAGTAAACAAAACCGCACAGATCTGGACATTAACGTCTTGAGTGTTAATGTCGGTTCCCGTTCAATCGTCAGACGAAGCGCGTCAGTAATCACAAAAGCGTTCACGGAGCCCCCCTGCAATTATCCGCCTTTAAAGCGTGGCGCTTTCTTTTCCCTTTTTTACGTAACAGGTCGAACTTGCCTGTCCCGTCCCGGGTGGCAGCTGAGAACACTGTAATAATCTTATCAATGCCATTTGAAAATCATACGCTTTCAGCGCCGGTCGCGAGCAAAACAAGTGCCCTTCAAATGTCCCGACTGTGCGGAGTTGTTTAGATACGGTCCCAGCTGGAGCGCACATGCCAAAAGCCCCGGCACCAGGCAGCGGTAGATTGGGCCTGGAACCCGCTGACAAAACGTCTCTTGGACATTTGCGTGGAAGCCAGACAAAACAGCTGGCCGCCTCTGCCAAGGCACAGCCCACTGCAGGCATCTTTATTTGAGCGTCGCCAACAATGGAGGGAATTCCTAACAGTGCGGACGGGTGTGTTGTTGTGAAAGCTGGGACGTTTTGTTTGGCATATTTGTCCTTGACGGAAAGGATATTTGCGTCGCGTGGTTGCCAGGCAGCGAATTTGATGTCGCACCTTTCAGTGGGTACTTTAGGATGGGGAGAACCAGGGCCTGATCTTCGCATATCAGGGCCTGGCAAACGCCACACGTGGAAAATATTAATAGGTAAAATATTAATATTTATTTTTTAAATTTTATTTATAATTAATATTACACTTACATGCCAAATAAATATATGTTCATCACACAGGATCCTTATTATTAGTAGAAGTAAAAGTAAACGCAAATTAAATCACATCTCCAATCTACCGTTAAATCTATGAACTCCATCTCCCAGAATGCCATGCCAGAGCGGGGTTGGGGGACCCAAAACGGAGGCGGGTCCTAGGGCCCATGCACGTCAAGATTTGGCCCTGGGTAGAACATAGTATATGTACTAACTATTTTGTTTGTTTAATGAGTTTATTTCTGGTCTTTTAGTCTTTTTAGTTTTCTTAGGGTTTACATAATGTGAGTGCTGACTCATATACTGTAGACCAGGGGTATTCAAATCCACGCCACCTGATTTCGAATAATTAGTTTACCTCCTTGGTCCAGGAAGCAAGCTAATTAGTGGAATCAGGTGGTGTAGTGTGTGGTTGGAGCAAATACCTGCAGACACTGTGGACCTCGAGGCCTGGATTTGCCTACCTCTGCTGCAGGACACATCGTTTCCAAGAGCTGTGTGTAAAGATGTGTCTTTATTGTCATCGACTGCATGACGGTGAATTCTCTTTTCTGTTTAGAAAGAAGTAAAGGTGCTGTCCTGTAGTCCGGCTGTTGTGTCATTTTAAGAGAGAAACAGTTTGTGTAACCTACTGAGGGATTAGTTTGTGTTCTGTGGGACAAACCTGAACTCCTTCCCTCCCTTCCCTCTGCAGAAGGTCCTCGAGGGGGTCGAAGGCAGCAGATAACCCCCCTTCGACAAGCAAAGGCTCACGTGTCGTGTGGATCTCAGTTTGGACTTTAAAAGGGGCGCCCCAACAATTATCATTAGCTTCCAACCGCACACGGGACACGTAATCAGCGTTCAATCAGAGCTGTTTTTAGAGCCCTCTTTAACTGAACGAGTATCTGTGCGCCGGGCCCCGTTTGATCTCCTCTGCGGTTCCCCCGTACCTACAATGCCTTTCAGATGGACAGGAAGTGGAGATGTTGGGTTGTGTTTTTTTATTTTTTTCCCCCTCCAATTTTGGCACCTCAACCTGCATGAAGCAATGGATTGGCAGCAGGCGTTAGGGGGAAGGAATGCTGGCCGCCTGGCAGAGGGAGCGCATGTGACAGAGGAAACAGGAAGTAATGGCAAACACATGTCCCGTTTCACACATTGTTTACGTTTTAATTAAAGATTCTTGCCAAAGTTAAAAATAAAAAAGACATCTTTCAAAGAGGGAAACCTGAAAATGTTGAACTTAATACTTGAAGATTATCATGCTTGCATTTTCAAACACTGTGTTCATAAATCCGGTAGGAATGGGAGGCAGACTTTAACACTGTTCTTAAAAGACATATTACCTTGATCCGTATCTGAGAGTAGGAGTGCTGATCTAGGATCAGTCGGCATTTTAGCTCATTGTGGATAAGGTTTGGATATGGACAGGGGAAATACTGATCCTGGATCAGCACCCCTACTCTCAGATGTTTTATGAATACAGGCCCTGATTCCCAGTCTGAGTAACAAACTGACAGCAGGTTTCTCTGGGCTAGTATCCACTTGCTTTGGAAATAATAATAATATATGCCATTTAGCAGACTCTTTTTATCCAAAACGACTTACAGTACCGAATGCATGCATTTTTTGGTACAGTGGTCCCAGTGGGAATCAAACCCACAACCTAAGCATTGTCAGCGCCATGCTCTACCTACTGAATGACACAGAACCACACTCTACCTACTGAGCCACACAGAACCACACTCTACCTACTGAGCCACACAGAACCACGCTCTACCTACTGAGCCACACAGAACCACGCTCTACCTACTGAGCCACACAGAACCACACTCTACCTACTGAGACACACAGAACCACGCTCTACCTACTGAGCCACACAGAACCACGCTCTATCTACTGAGCCACACAGAATCACACTCTACCTACTGAGCCACACAGAACCACGCTCTATCTACTGAGACACACAGAATCATGCTCTCCCTACTGAGCCAGACAGAACCATGCTCTACCTCCTGAGCCACACAGAACCACTGAGCACACAGAACCACACTCTACCTACTGAGCCAGACAGAACCATGCTCTACCTACTGAGCCACACAGAATCACGCTCTACCTACTGAGACACACAGAACCATGCTCTACCTACTGAGACACACAGAACCAGAACTGAGCCACACAGAATCACGCTCTACCTACTGAGACACACAGAACCATGCTCTACCTACTGAGCCACACAGAACCACGCTCTACCTACTGAGCCACACAGAACCATGCTCTACCT
>JAINUG010000133.1:762500-792500 GCA_029706075.1 Aldrovandia affinis | reverse complement strand
GGAGAAAAAAACACCCACAAAAGTGAGGGATCTGTGCCTCTTACACAGGCCCACTGATGAGACAACACGCACAATATATTATAATATTATAATTATTAATTATTATATAATAATTATGTAATGAGGGATAATGGGCTGAAGCTGCTCCCATGCCCCTCTGTGTAGGGTCAGCGGGGCGGGGGGGTGGGCTGGTGCTGTCCGTGGTTCTGGAGTATATTATGGTATTATTAAATGTAATAGGTAATACTTATGAAAATACGTATGAAATATGAAAATCTGAAATAATCTGTATATTGTTCAATATATTGCAATTATATTATTAACTATATTTTGCATTGCATAACAATGTGTCTAATTTCACCCAAATGCCTGTGTGATTTCTTGATATTGTTGTTATATGAAGATACAAAGAGAGTACAATTATAATTGCACAAGTATTGTGAGAACATTGTTGCATGAGGGATGACTTTAAATCACAGTACCCTCTCTAAGAAGACTTAGTCTGTGACTTGCTTCTTACTTGAACAATTTCTGTATTTTGATTAAGGAAATATTCATGTCCAAGGCAAGCACTGTGCACGCACACACATAGACACACACACACACACACACACACACACACACACACACACATACACGCACGCACGCACTCACACACACACACACACACACACACACACACATACACACACTGACATGCATGCACCCACACACTTACACACACACACACGCATGCACCCACACACTCACACACACACACACACACACACACACACACACACACATACACATACACACACTGACACTCATGCACCCACACACTCGCACACACATGCACACACACACGCACACACACACACACACACACACACACACACACACACACACACCCACACACACACACACACACACACACAGACACACACACACACAGACACGCGCACAGACACTCGTCACATCCTGCAGACCGTTGCAGTTGCGTTTGCGTCAGCGTGCTGCTGGGTGTGAGTGTAACCACAGTGAAGCAGGGACGGGCGATTGCTCAAACAGTCGCCGTGCGTTAACAAATCATGAGTGGTCATGCATAAAACACATTTGCATGCACAGATGGACCCTCTCAGAAGAAAACAATTACATATCCTAAAGCGGTACATCAAAGCTTGAAATGTACTATTATAGCATATGCTAACTGCAAAAGTAGCTTAGGGAACTTGATTATTTTCCTTCTATTGCATCTAGCTTGGGGGGAGTCATCGCGACCCATGTACATTAGAATTAAACAATGCAAAACTATTTGGCAAAAGCAGCAGTTCAACCCAAATACATCTAATGAATTACTTTCTACATTCTATGAAAAACTATTACTGTGTTCCCGGATTTACCATCTCGCCTAAGAACCATTTGCCTCTGAGCATTCTGCTACAGACTTTGCTAACTCACTTTTTTCCATTTTTGAATTTGGATTGCTGTTGTTTGTATTTCTCAGGGCCCTCAGTTAATTCTCTCATCCTTCTGTGTATGATTGAACCTGTTCTGTATCCAGCGGTTCCTCTTCTCTCCTCCTGCTGTCCGTCTCTTCCTGCTCTGCGTTGCCCTCTCTTCCATCGCTCTTGTTTCTCTTCCGTCCCACTGTGACTGTTAAAGGCTCCTGCAGATGCACCTCCCTGCGTGTTAAACCTTGACCAAGTGGAGCTCAAACGGGTCACCTCCCTTCACCTGTGAATTAAAAGGCTGTCACTGTGGGGAGTGGGTCCGCTTCTGTCCACCTGTTATAAGAACATAAGAACATAAGAATGCATAATGAGGAGAACGGGCCATTCAGCCCATCTAGGCTCATCATGTCCTAATCTAAAGAGTATCTAGTACTGCATCTAACCTGCACTTGAATAGCCCAAGTGTTTCTGCCTCTACTACCCGACCTGGCAAGATGTTCCAGGCATTGACAACTCTCTGTGTACAGAAAAACGTCCTAATATCTGTGCGGAATTTGCCTTTAACTCATTTCCACCTGTGGCCTCTTGTTCCCTTCGGTGGGGAGGGGGGTGCTTTTTTTTCTTCAGATTTTTTCCAGTTTTTCTCCAAATTTAGTAGCCAATCACACCCTCTATTTATTTCGATTTACCCTCCCCACACGAGTCCGCCGCTCGTCTCTACAGGGCAAGCTAATTCTCAGAGGGCAGCGAGCTCCACTTCCTTCGAGACCAAATTTTCTGGAATTTTCATTCTGGAGACTTTCATACATGCTTCACGGCGAACACGAGCCTCGTATGAAGAATATGATTGTGGCATGTGTATATCGCTCACCTAAAAGTGACATTAGCTACTTTAAACAGTGCTTGGCAAATATCTTGCTTGATAAGAAGGGCAAAATGTGCTACTTACGTGGTGATTATAATATTAACATTCTAGGTAATGAAAGCAATCGGCACTCGTTGAAAGCAAAACACAGTGTTTTTTCAAATGTCTTTTATTCGTTTTTTCTATCCTCTTATTATCGAGCCCACACAAATTACTAGCAAAGCCGCAATGTTGATAGACAACATTTTCAACTCATTCACTGACATTTTGTCAGTGGTGGACAAAGTACACAAACCCTTTACTTGAGTCAAAGTACAGAGATACCCTGATAAAATATTACGACAGTAAAAGTAACCGCATTTGCTTTTGAAATGTAGGGGTGAGAAAGTAAAAATGGAAATACTTAAGTAAGCACAGATACTTGAAAAATGCACTTAAGAACAGTAACAAGTAAAAGTAAAGTAAATGTGCTTCGTTACTGTCCACCACTGCATTTTGTACATTGAATATTCCTATCATTTTCAGTTGTCTATTCCACATAGGAATGCACACAAGAAACCAACAGGAAGAGTTTATTTTGGAAACTAAAATATAAATAACTTGTGGTGAACTTGTGGTAAAGATGGCAGTCAACACAGCTTGGGAAACAGTGTATGATGTGATTGATATGAATATGGCTTATAATTTATTCCGTAAGATTCGTACAGAGAACACTGGCCACTCTTCCTTCAGTAAGCGCCGGGCCGTGTCGATGCACAACACATGCGATGCACAAGTCACTCAGGAGAGGAGAGGAGCACCTACCGAGGGAATTCATGAAGAATATGTGGTGCCACACATGTTTATTTCTAAATAAAAGGCTCATCGTAGTGCATTAAGCTCTTGATAATGGCGAGGAGCGGGCCTGCATCCCCCAGTCACTGATGAGCCTGGCAAGTTTAGTTTGCGCATCTCTTCCCTCTTCCCCTCTGTGGATCCCTGCCCTCTCATGTTCGCCAACGATGTCTGACCCCCCACCCACCCCCCTCCCCTCACCCCCCACAAAAAAAGGAAAAAAAGTTGATTAATTTCTAATTTTCCACAGCTCCTTTCATCATTATTCAAAAATTATTTTTTAATGCAAAGAAAGAGCAGCTCCAATCATGGTGAGGTCCGCATGATTCAGATAGTATCATAATTACAATTAGATTACATTACTGCAATCAGAGAGAGGGGATCGTTAAGAGAACGAATATAAATTGCTTTAGTTTTACAAGTACTGAGCAAGCAGAAATTTGAATTAATCTCCATTTAAAAAAAAAAAAAAAAAAAAAAATCTTCCCTCTTAGAGAACTGCAAACCAGGCCACTTTCTTGCAGACCATCAATACAAATCAGGAAAAAATATGAACATTAAGTTTTTTTTTTAAGGAACTTTCTTCGATTTGTGGGAGTACTTTTGCTCTGGAGGGTTCATGACCCCGTATGTGAATCTTCTCATTCGCAAGGCCAGTGTTGGATTCGGTTTTTAAAAAAATCCAAATTAAAGAATTTTGAATAAAACTGGAACAAAATTAGTACATGCATGTACATTGGTGCTGGCACAAATGCCCCACCCGCTCTTGTTTTATCATTATTGACTCCATCATAACATTATCATTATTAACTCAATCATAACTGTATCATTAGTAACTCTAAGGACTGTTGGGTTTGTGTCTCGGTGACAGTGGGGAACTGTGGGAAATGAAAAGGATGGCCAGCACAGGTGTCCACTAAGAGCACTGGTCACAGGGTCCCGTCCACCAACAGCTCAAGCCAGAGTAACCTCAAGAGAAACATCTCTATCACACAGTGTGGATTGGCCCAAACTCTGGAGAAATATCACAATAAATAGTAGAAATATAAATAGAAAATGAACAAATCGACGTATATGTCAGGGAGCATAATGTCCTCCTCCGCCCATTGAAAGATGAATATATGGTAGTATATAAAGCTGCAGTTATCAATAAAACTATAGCGCACAATACACAAAACTATAGCGCACAATACACAAAACTATAGCACATAATACACAAAACTATTGCGCACAATACACAAAACTATAGCGCACAATACACAAAACTATAGCGCACAATACACAAAACTATAGCACATAATACACAAAACTATTGCGCACAATACACAAAACTATAGCGCACAATACACAAAACTATAGCGCACAATACACAAAACTATAGCACATAATACACAAAACTATTAGCACAATACACAAAACTATAGCGCACAATACACAAAACTATAGCGCACAATACACAAAACTATAGCACATAATACACAAAACTATTGCGCACAATACACAAAACTATAGCGCACAATACACAAAACTATAGCGCACAATACACAAAACTATAGCACATAATACACAAAACTATTGCGCACAATACACAAAACTATAGCGCACAATACACAAAACTATAGCACATAATACACAAAACTATAGCGCACAATACACAAAACTATAGCGCACAATACACAAAGCTATAGCGCACAATACACAAAACTATAACACAAATTGAACAGTTCACAAAGAATCTGAACCCAAAAGCTGTACGCCATAATCTTTGTTCTTTGTGAATTTTTTATGAATTATATTTTTCCATAGTTGGGCCTGAATGCCTGATTAATCCCTCGCGCTAAATTACAGCACAGAGCAAGCGTTTCAGTTCAGAAGATTTATCTGCTCTGCTGAGTGCCAGAAAATGCATGAAATTAAAAAAAAGAGTAATCCCTTTTTTCTGAGAGGAAAAAAAAATAAAACAATCGCTCAATCTTTCGAATTCCCATCGTTACAAAGGAAACTGCACAATAATGTTGTGTTTATCGTTCTGTCATTCAGAAAGTGGGTGCTCTTGTCTCTGCCACAGACTAAAAATCCTCTCATTCAGTCATCAAAGATGATTGGTGATTGTCACTGCAATGCCAACCCAAAAGCCACTTTCGTTGGTTTTGGAGATGTGTACTTGTACACTGAATGGATTTTGCCGTGCATCCACGTCATTCTTGTTTCGTTGGCGTGCTGTTGTCTGTTCCTTCCTCTGTGTTCAGTTCAAGTCTTGCGTCCGATAAAGCCGGAAGTGCTCCGTTTAGTTCCTGAGCACAAAATTAGTTTGAATCAGTTCAGAGCGCGAGTAAAAATAATCCTAGGTAGCGTTTGTGTTCTAATTAATACTAAATAATTAGCCCGGCATTATGTAAACGTCCGCTTGCCTTTATTCCCTGTCTGTCATCCCCTTCTACTGACACAGTGGCACAATGCGTGACAGACCAAAGTAATTACACTTCCAATCGTGGACCTTTTCCATGTTCCCGTGCAGAATTTGCTGGATGCTGGGCATTATTGATTTCCCCACCACCGCCAGAGCATGAAGCTCAAAGAGAGGGGGGTGGGGTGGAAGGGGAGGGAACCAACGTTTGTAGCCTCACATAATTAACACTGGGTCAGCTGTCCTGAAAAATACATATACTATATTTTTTTATTTATTATTAGGCTATTATTATTTAATGTTCAACTTATGTTATGTCGTACAAATCAGATTCAGATTTGTCGGTCCGAAAAACCAAAAAGCAGTTATAACAACAGTTTTGTCAACATTTGATAGCAGCATGATATCCAGTTACTCCAGATGGCTGTTGGTTCTAAATCTGTGTGGGACACTGCTGCCGCGCGCTCGTATAATGTAACACTGGTGTTCGGGAGTCATTCTGGATGAGGGTGACCTGCTACGAGAATAACGACCACGACTGGAACTGCACAAGCCCCTTTCCCCACGAAGACTTTAAATGTCACCATTCTCTGTCTCCAGGATGCGTCTCAGATTATGTACAGATTTAAATAATTTAATGATTATTATTTCTGGAGTTGTGAGAAGCCCAGATGGTAAGATAATGATGGGCTATGAAACATTTTGTGTTGGCGTGTGAGAGGACTCGGCGCGTGTGACTGAGAGGGCATGTCCAGGACGGTCTGTGGGCCCGGCGGGACGTGGCAGCCTGCGGCCAGTGGGGCGAGCATCGCCCTCCCGCTCCTCTCTTCTGATTACCACCCCCTCCATCCCCCCTCCATCCATCCATCCCTCCATCCCTCCATCCCTCCCTCCCTCAGTGCCTCGTTGTCGTTAACAATTCATCAGGTTTCCGCGGAGTGTGTGTGTGTGGGGGGGGGGGTAAGCCCTCAGAACGAGCCGAATCCTCCCGATAACCGTTATATGGCGCGGCGAGCGCTCCTGTTTTGTCTCGCGATTAGTGTGTCACACGTTTAAAAATTCCGCTTTAAGTAATCCCATCCGTCATCCTTAAATCCCGTGCAGGTATTAGCTTTGGGAGTAATCCTAAAGTATTCGGAACGGGGGGGAGGGGGAGGACATATAAAGATCTGGCACTTCAATGTTTAATATTTGATCTGCCTCGTAAGGTGCGGTGTTCAGCTGCTGGAGACTTCTGGACGGCAGACGAGTCGGATTGTGCGAGGAGGCCCAGGCGGATAATATCGGCTCACTTCCTCTTCGCTGCTGCTGTGCTCGACGCATCTCTCTCAGAGTTATGACTGTATCTCGCGTGTCTGTCCATTCACGCTCCAATGGGCTTTGGCCTTAACATGAAACGATACCTGTTTGCGCTGTGTGTTTTTTGGGGGCATCCTGTACAACGTTGTTTAATTTGAGTGAACACCAGGCATATTGCACAAGTGTTAATTAGACCATTAGACCCCCAGCCAGTCCATGTATTTTTTTAATTCCAAGACCAGCACACCTGATTCAACTAATCAAGGCTCGTTAAGTAGTAATGAGTTAAATCAGGTGTGCTGGTGGTGGAATTTAATAAATACATGGACTGGCTGGGGGTCCCCAAGGAGAGGTTTGAGAACCACTGAATTAGACAATGTAGAATAATCCAACAATTTAATGTATTTGTTTATTTGTTAATATGCGTTGTACAGAAATGTTCCTGAATGCAAAATAACTCAATGAAAACACAATTGGTTCGGTTTCACCTTTCAATTGCAAGAACTTATCCAGTACAATGAAGGGGACGGGCCATTCAGCCCATCTAGCCTTGTCATTGGCCTGCAGTACACACATGACTGTGGGCCAGAGGTGGGCCGTCTTAAGGCCTCTGTATGCTCAAGGACAATAACACGACAGCAACACAACCAGGGCTCTGCAACATCAACGCAACCTTTGTGACCTACGCAGAGGAGGTTTCAGAGGGTGTTGTGTGCCTAGCACAAAAATCTAACTCGCGACCGCAGTGCAACCATTCATGTAGATGTTGCGCATCATTGATTGGTTGGTTAGTGAATGGAGGCGGAGCTGTCATAGTCATAGTTCATAGGTCACAGTTCATCGAGCTAGTAGCTAACAATATAGATAGCTAGCATCATTTGTTCGACACGGTATAAAATGAACCAGCTTCAGGAAAGATTAGCTGAAGGAGTTTGAAGGTACAGGAGTTTCCCTGCTTTCATGAAAACTTTATCAACCTTGTTCAATACATTGACACCTACTGAGTGTACAGAAGTGTAAGGACACCATGTTGCAGAGGCAGCGCATAGCCTTTGCAGATGTATATATTGCATGTGACACTTGTGACACAGGTTACTTAGAAGCATGTAGAGGCCTTTACACAGATGTGGGTGCACCCCCCCCCACTCCGCTTTTTATAGTTTTAGTTTTACACTATTAAAAAGGAATGCCTTTTATACTTATTGAACTAACCCCCAAAGTGTCATCGTGTGAATGAATGGCATCTTAATGACACTTTCTGCATATGACCACCAGTGTGAGACATGAGTGTTTTGTTTTTCCACTACGAGCCACAATGGTGCCACTGAGAATGTTATCCTTTGGTCTCTCTGCCCCCCGGGTCACCGTCTCAAAACTGGGTAAAAAACAGAGAGTCATCCATTCACAAGCACGAAATGTGTGCCCTTTATCAAGACAAATCACATGCTGTTCGTATCTGCTCAAATTCCCCCAAAGGGTTTATTTGGATATTTATATATATTTTCTTAAAACCAAAACAAATCTTTCATGACCGAGTCGGAGCAAAGCCTAGAAAACGTGTTCTTAATACGCGAGCTTGCGGCTGCGAGCGTATCCATCACACTGTACGAGCTGCCTACGCTTTCTTCCTGTGAAAGCGTGGGAGTCTGGGCCGGCGTACCTGTGTCACGCAGGTGTTGAGTCTGTTTGTCTGGCTCACCCAAGTTTCTTGGCTCCTTTTTTAATGACACCTAATCTTAGTATTGCACCCTGTATTCTTGTAACATAGAAACCAATGTGGTTCTGTGTGGCTCAGTAGGTAGAGCATGGTGCTGACAATGCTTAGGTTGTGGGTTTGACCACATATACTAAAAAATACTGCTTTGGATAAAAGCGTCTGCTAAATGGCACATATTCAATGAGGTAACTAGACCCAGAAAAAAAGAGAAATGACCATTCGAAACTTTGCTTGAAATTTTGGTTGATGTCGCAAACACTAATAAAATAAAATAAAATCATTAAATGAATATAAATCTGTTTTCTAACCACAGTGATTGATGACATTTGGTACTGTATGTAGACACATGCATGTATTTTCCCAGACATTTACTTCATTCCAAGAACAAAAATCAGAGCTCTTGTACTGTGCCATTGGAACCCAACTTATTAATTTTGGAGGGAAGCACTTAATTCTGGAACAATTGCTCTTCATCCAAGAGGGTCAGCCAGGATCAGTTGGCTCTGTATATTTTACTGACTTACAGAGGAATTACAAACACAACAAATAATGTTGCAAATGGTGCAAACAAACAAATAGAGGGCCTTTCAGAAACTCCCAGAAATACCAGAGAGAGAGAATTATTATTATTATTATTATCATTATTATTATTATTATTATTATTATTATTATTAAGCTTTGTCAATATGTAGGCCTACATCACATGTATAACATCATGCCAAAATGGCCATTTGAATTGAAATGAATTGAAAGAGAGTAAGATCATGTTCGGGGGGAGAGAATCACAGAAATAACAGGTAAAGAGAGAGAGAAAGAGAGAGAAAATTACTGTACCTTTAATCATATCCCACAGAATGATATTCAACTCAGCAGAAACGGTAGACAGTGCGATACGTTTGATGTGTCATAATTCCATGGTTATCTGTAAACGCAGGTCAAGCCTCTTGTCTTAAATTAACCCGTGTGACTTAGTATTTGTCTGAGACAACAAAGACACATTTCCACACTTCATTCAGCCTCGGAGCTTAGCTCAAACGGACGTTATTAACACCTCCATCCGGCGGGATAATTCAGACCTCCGCTGAAGCTTACACCTGCTCAAGGGGCTTTACGCTGACACCTTCATACAATGTTAAAAACCTGTCAGACAAACGAGATAAACGCATTCAGGGCCTGTTCATCAACGTCGTTCACCTGTGCAGTCCTGAACAGACACTTTGTTCACGTTGGCAGTGACTCCATTGCTAGCTTTTTTTCTTTTTAGCCCTCTAGTGCCCCTAGTGCGAAACCTCGGTACTGCAGTGGCCGTTTGCATTTCTGGGGGACCCAGCTGTTTGCCAGAGCTGCTGCTTCTAGTCACATCCCCCAAAATGAATAAAAATAATAAACTCTCTCTGTACTTACACCCCCCAGGGTAATTCTGCACAATTCTTGATCTAAGCACTCATGTCAGTGTTGTAAGTCGCTGTCTGTCAAATGCCAGTAATGGCAGCGTCTATCAGATGCCAGCAATGTAAATGAATACAATAACAATTACCCCCCCCCCAATCACCATCCCATAATTAAGAGAGTATCCTCGCCTCGTGCGTTTCCTAGGGGATACGGCGATGGGCTCGCTCCGCTGAAGACAGCGAGCGGACGTTGATTTCCTGCCGGGAGAATTTCTCCAGGTCGAGAGACGTCGTTGCCACTAATCACCCGGGCGAGCGATGCGAGGCGCCAGCTGCAGCCTCGTGGAAAGACGATCGCTCTTGTGGACCTCTCGCCGCGCGCACAGCTTAACCGACAAAGCTTCCATCGCCCTGGGAAAGAGCGGGAGAGCGGGTGAGAAGTTGAGCGCCGAGTTTAGCAGCGCACGGGCAGAAGTTTCTCTCTTTTTCTCCCCCTGTGACGTAAACAAAACAGTACTTTAAAAACAAAAAGGAAAAGAAAGAAATTAAAGTTGAGTTGAGACTTGATTTAAGGAGTTAAAAAGGGGGAGGGAGGGGTGAAAGATTAGCGTGTTTACAACTTTTTTTTAGGAGGACCGTTGATTTGACGTTTCGTTCTGCCGTCTGTCCTTCGGGGGTGTCATGCGGTTTTGCTGTTCCATTATCTCTCCATGCCCCCCTCTCTATTTTTACAGCATTCAGTTAAATGCTGTGGATTCTAATTCTGCCCTGTGACTGCATTTAAACTCCGTGCCAACGCGTTTCGATGAAAGTGTGCCCACACTGGCAGCGCCGGGAGAATAATCCATTTTTTGGGACACAAAATCAGGCCTTTTTTTTCAAGGGAAAAAAGGGGGTGGGCGGGGCGAGGGTGACAATCACAAGAGACGCTCTGCCGCAGTAATTTGCTCCTATCCCGAGGGCGGTGAGTCGTCTCTCTTTGCGGCCCGAAACAGAGGCATCCTTAAAAAAGTGTGATTTGAGCCAGAAGCGGCTATAACAAGGACGACATTTTTTTCTCGAGTTTTTTCTATTCGCATCCCCCTGGCCTGCAACGGTCTCCATCGCAAAACATATCTGAGCAAAGCGGGGAGGACCAAAAGGACAATAACGGAGTCACGCACACACACCCCCCTCTACCCCTCTCCAGCGGATTGGGGTACAGCAGCCCTGGGGTACTGCACACACAGAAATGGATTAAAGATGCAGCAGTTTGTTTTACCCTCAGCAAATCATAGTCTCAGCTGTGGGTTTAATAGTTGGGTGGTGCCAAAGAGGAATAAGAACAGAAAATGCATTCAAACAGAGAAAAAATAAAATCTTATACAAGTCGTTCCAGACTTTTATGCCCACAGTGGATCAAACCCAGCCCCCCCCCCGTGTGTCGGCCACGTTGGCGATGATGGGGCACCCATGATCTGCACAGCTAGAGAGCGAGAGAGTGTGCACTAGCGCTGGCACAGAGCAGACGAGCTCTGCGATGATGTAGCTCCAGAATAATTACCCCGATCTCTGCTGCATGCAGATGCATTAGATAGTGTGACAGGCCAGCTCAGAGTCATTTAGGCTGAATGGGAGTCCTGACGTCTGTGCTTCTTCTTTAGGGGGGGGGGGGATGGGGGTCACAGCAGGGGCACTGCATGCAGGAAGATAAAGGACACTCCGCAAAGAAAGTACTGCAGGAAGAACACTGGGCTCCGGTCGTCCTCACAAACTGTGATTAAAGTATCACTTCAACAGCTTTTTGCATTCATTCTTCACGGAAAAGTAAATATGTTGTATGATGGATATCGTATGGTCCAGTTAAAATGTGTAGAACACAATATTGGTGTAACAAATGGTAGAACTAGAAGTACTACTAAATAATGATGGTTTTTAGGTCACGGATGATGGTCACATTCCCCCAGAAATCCCTCCTACATTTCACTCACCAAAAACAACAGTTCACTTCCAGTGGAGGATCTCGCTGTACGCTCTGTGTTTGCATAACTGATAGCGAGATGTTGAGGTTTTGGGCCAAATGTGGGATTATGTCCCTGATGGGCTGTGCTCAGATCAGTGAAGCGTGGCCTGTAGTTTTTGGTAAAATAAATAAATCTGCACAATGAAACTGCAAATGTTCTCCCATTCCCAATGTTGTCCTCAGTAAATAAAACCAGCCGGGATTCAATGAACATTTACAATTAAGTTTAGCATTACGACTTAACCTTTAAAACGTAACCTTTTTGACTTCATTTTGGTGATCGCTGAGCTGGCCCAAACCGCTTGTGAAGAAAGCAACAAACAACTACGTAAACATTGGTTGAATCCAGGCCACAATTTGAAGAGTAGCATTTGGCTCCAGTCATTGTGTTTCCTTGTAATACCTTTTCTTGTAATCTCTGCAACAGGAAACCAAAAGAAGCAACAACAAAAAAACAATGGCTTCCTGGCTGAAACTATTTGTCTTCTCAGAAAACTGTCAGAAAACTTTAAATGCCATGGCGCTTTAGACAGAATGGCGGTAAGGGGAGACAGTAAAATAAGTCTGCTGTGTACTGGAACTCTTCCCGATGTTGACCTCTAACCTATAAGACATTGTGGTGAAAGCCTGTGTGATGCCATTTAATCCAATTGGTGATCGAGCCAAACTTAAATTAAGCCAGGCATTAGCTGGGCTGGCATGACAAGCTCCCTCGAACCTGTGTCAACAGCAGTGTGACACTGGGAGAGGTGCAGGGAGGAGTGGAGAGGGCTGCGCCTCCCTTTTGGCTGCTGTCAGGTGCTCCTGTTCCCTCCCACAGCCTGGAGAGGACTACAGGACCTTGGACAGCAGCGGCCTCACCTACAGGCAGGCTCACCTGAGGCTAATGAGTAATCAACTCAGCTGTGAGCCATTGCCTTCGTTAGGCTGTTATAAAAGCCCAGCTTGCCATGCCTGAGGAGAGCCTTTCTGTTACCCTCTAAACCCTAACTTTTGATTTAACTGCTTTATTTGTTTTGGAGAAAGATATAAATTGGCCGTTGGCTTATCAGAACTGCATTTTTTGTTTGGTCTTTCATCCACTCACCACCTGGCATGATGGCCACCCCTGAGAGAGAGAACTGGTTCTGAGCCTGCAATAAGCACCCAAGCCCTCACTGTGGTTGTGTAGTACATTTAGCATTACACCAGTCTGAGCAAGCTATGTGAGACTCAGGACACCCTAAACAGAATCTCCTCAGCGCCCGCTGAATATTTAATCATTCATAAGGCAAGAGGCTTTTTGCTCCCTCTCTCTCTCTCTCTCTCTCTCTCCCTATCAATGTAAAACACCCGAGCAATGTGGCACCATGATCGCCGCATACCGTTTGCATATTTATCCTGGGCAGAAACAGGGCACGTGGCAGGGCAGTGCCAGCAAATAGCTGAAACTGTGGGAAAACGAAAATCTGTGGAATAATAGCTGTGGAATGGAGGGAGATGTTTAGAGAGGTTTCAGTGAAAGCTGCTGTTATGGCTTTTTAATGCCAAGCCAGAGCGCTCTCCAGGGCATAACTTAGGCGATCTGATACCTTATTTCTGAAGTCGTGTAGTTCCAAGTCCTTTTATCACTGAATTCATAATATTCTAGTTCGTAAGCCCAAGGCATTGCGGATCAAACTCTGGTATCGCTTGTAAAGGCTAATGAAAATATGTTCTTGGTTTTATTTTGTGCAATCACAAAGAGCTAGATCTTAGCCTTTGGCATATTTGAATCAAGTATCAAGACCAAAGTCTGTTTTTTTTATGATGATAAATAATATATATAGTACAATATGCTAAAAGTTGGCTCATGCAGTGCAGTTCGGGCTTGTGTAAAGCTTTTTAATTTAAATAATGCTATCCATACAACTGGGTTGTAAAGAAAGAAGAGCCATCATAAAATGCTAGCAATTACATATATATGTTTTTTATTTGTAATTATTCTTTTAACAAAGCTTTAGAGTTGTTTAGTTGAGTTTTTTTGGTGATATTATCAAGTATTTTGTTATGATCAGTGGCAAGAAATCCCAATTAAATTAATTTTGATTCCGAAAGTAAGAAAATAAAATGTGAAAAATTCCAAAGGGGGTAAATACTTTTCATACCCACTGTATATCCATTGATTTTAACAGGATTTTAAACAGACAGTGAATGGTCAAAAATGAAAATTATGTGTAACTAAAGTGACAATAAGTATGTTTTAATTTCCACCATGACTTCTGACTGGGTATGGAATGAATGTAGTATTTATTCAATTTGTGTGATATGAGCACTGGGCAGACGATCTTTGGTTTATTTCACAGATTTTCTTTCCACAGATATTTCTCTTTAAAAAAACACAACCTAAAATATTCTGTCATGATGAGAACAAAAGGTTCACCTTTAGCACCGCTGTTATACATATTTGACTTTGTATATAATTTAAATATTTCACTTAATATTGACTTTATTTAAAACTTTGCTCTTGCTGTTCACTTGTGATGCCCATCATGTCTCCTTGCAGAAGCACATTCTGCAACAATGTGATATTGAATTTGTCAGAATCACTTCATCATCATCATGACTACATCATTTGAGCAGTGGAGACTGAATGTGCACACACACACACACACACACACACACACACACACACACACACACATACACACACACACACACATGCACATGCACACGCACATGCAAGCACAAAGCATGCTTTAGTGAATGTAAATGCACAGATGATTTTTGGAAAAGCAAGGATAAAGTCCATTTGCAGCACACCTTTTGTATGAAATGTATTTTCAAGATCAAAACAATATGCACAAGTGCTTGAGAGTGTTGGACGAGAAGAACACACACACACACACACACACACACACACACACACACACACACACACACACACACACACACACACACAGAAGGGGAGAGAAAGAGAAGGAGAGCTAGAGAGAGATGGACCCTGGAAGGCTTTGTTGAGCCTCATCATCTTTGGGTAACTTTGCCTGCCCTAGAATTTGGGAATTTCTGCAATTATTCTTTGTGTGTGTTTTTCCTTCCTGTAACATATGCATCACCCCTGGGTCTTATAATAATGTCAAATGTAAAAGAAAAAAATTTAAATTGTAAAAAAAAAAAAAAAGTGCAAGACCTTCTGGAACCGCAAGATTCTGTTTTTGTTTTCATATTCATAGCCCTTGGCCCACAATACTTGCATAAAAATAGTTATATCAAAATTCTCCTGCACATCCAGATGTCTGTGTGCCTCGGCAACAAATCGATTTGGATGAATTTGAGCGATTGAACCTGGAAATAGTCAGTCCTCTGAGCCGTAGCCTTTCAGGTTAAATTCCATTTAATCCGTACAGTACGCTTAAGACACATATCTAATTAATTATGGTGGCATGTTTATTAATATTTAACTTTTCTGCTCTTTTGGTATTTCCTCAATCTGCTACATCCACCGTAGATGTATATAATCTTTTTGTATTTATTGTGACTTCAAGCATGCCCGGCGAACTCTACACATGGAAATGTGTTAGCACGTAACGTGAAACAAGACACCTGGACCATTTCCCTCAGACGGCAGAATGGCAGAAATGTTTAATAAACGAGACCAGCCCACGGACAGTGATATATACAACATTATTTGATCAGAATGTGTGCAGAGAACCCTGTGCAGTCAGACCCTCAGGAAATGGCCCTGGGTCTTTACACCCCAACATTAGGCCATTATGTTTAAGGGATTAGGGTCAGTGGCTTTAGAGTGAAACAGGAAAGGAATGCAGTTTTACTCATTAAAAATGCAGAGGTGTTCATGTCCAAAAAAAAAACTTAAAATAAAATATTCCAACTGATATAACTGTTATTTTTGCCTGTATATAGGACAGCAGGAGATGATCCTTTACATTCAGAAATATTAATTATAATATTATATTAAATATACATCTACATCCTGGGCCACAGAAGCCCTGTTATCCATAATTCTACTGCTACCAGCATTGAGGTGTCCTTCTCTCATTTCTGCCCAAGAGCTGACAACGCTCAGGTTATGGGTTCGATTCCCACTGGGACCACATACAGTATACTGAAAAATGTATGTATTCACTACTGTAAGTCGCTTTGGATCAAAGTGTCTGCTAAATGGCATATATTATATATTATATTACGGAGCTCCTTCAAGGCCCCATAACACCTGCATTTGTCTGAGGTTGTTCTTCTAGGTGGCCTTGACTGGGACGTGTTGAAACCACCTGACCTTGTCTTACAACAGTGGGGTTCTCTAAATCTTTCCCAAATTCTCTCTAGCCCCTCTGGGTATGACTCTAAGTTCCCTGAGAAGGCCACTCTTCTGGATGCCATGGTTACTAACAACCCACAGAAGGTGTCAGTCTGGCGTGTGTTTTTGAAAACGGCATGAGTGATCACCGTTTCATTGGCCGTGTTGGTAATGGCTGCTCCATAAAGCATCCTGGCTCAACCTGTCCAAGGTGCCGGTTGGAACACTTCAACTCAACAAGCATTTCTCCGTGACACTAGCCTCTGTGAAACGGTGCAGAATGTGCCTTTATGACGCAATAGACCATTTTTGAAGACATTACATTGCATTGCATTACAGGCATTTAGCAGACACTCTTATCCAGAGCGACTTACACAGTTTACATTTCTTCACATACAATCCATTTATACAGCTGGATATTTTACTGAAGCAATTCAGGTTAAGTACCTTTAGCTCAAGGGTACAACGGCAGTGCCCCACCTGGGGAAATTGAACCTGCAACCTTTGTGTTACCTTTGTGTTCACCTTTGTGAACCTTTGTGTCATCTTTACACACGAGACACGCACCACACTGGTCTGTCCCTATTTTCAAATCCATTCTAGGTCTGACATGTCTATTCTACTGCAAACACCTTCCCCTGTTTACGAAACCAGATCCGCCAGAATCATCCAATCAGAGACCCCCAAAAACCAGATCCGCCAGAATCATCCAATCAGAGACCCCCAAAGATAGGTCTGTGCCGAGCCACGCCTCCTCTCCCTACGAGAGCCAGAGACTGAGACTGGAACATGCTATAGAAAACCCTCAAAATGGACACTGGTCTCATTTCTGTTTTTAAACCTAAGATCATGGACATATTCAAAGACTCGTGCACTTGTTGCATATGACATAGCCCATACCTATGTTGTTTTTGTTTGTCTCTGATGGTGGTACCATGTTTTAATCCCCTTGTTTTCTGTTTGTCTGTTTTATTGACTGTGTTTTTCTGGCCCCTTGGCCAGGCCCTTATTGTAAATGAGAATGTGCTCTAAATTTAACTTGCCTGGTTTTATTGCCTAAATAAACAAATGTAAGATGTGTTGCCATGGTAACTTAGCTAGAATTTTTAGCTTAGCTTTTAGCTACCAAATTTTTAGAAAATAGAAAAGCCTGACTTATGTAAAGTTTTCCTGAAAGTAAAATTCTTAAATTAGTTAGCCTGGGGCCCTGCTCTCTGCTGTAGAAAACAAGAGCTCCCAGAATTCTCACCGAGTGTTATTTTATAAGATGTGTTATTTTATAAGAATGTCATTGATGAAACGAACATCTGTGACACGTGTTCAATATAAACAGCTAAAAATGTGTGCACACTACAAGAAAGGAATCCACTAAGTGGTACCTTGATCTCATTTAATCAGCATTCAAGGCACAGAAGAAACAGAATCATTTTCACTCAGACATGTGCATTTCAGGGAATGTCTTTCATGTTTTCTGTTTTTTACTGTATTCCAACTATGCCAGAAGTCACCTTGAGAACACATTTAAATTTCCATTGAAATGTAAATCTTTTTTTTTTTTTTCATGATCAAAATCAAACCAGCATCTCACTAATTACAGTGCCTCCTTTCTAGTTTTTTTCAATTCTATTTTTTTATTTTTAATTAATGTTTGAAGAAATCTTGAGGAAAGGGATTTTTTTTCACTCAGAAGTTATGTAGGGTAACATGGGTAAATAAAAGGTGGTAAAAGTCTGATTTTTATATGTTTTAATTTTCAAGCTGTAAGGCAACGACGGGGTGTAGACTTTAAAGGGGCACTGCAGGTGTGTGAATGTCTGGACTAATGAATATATATATATATATGCCATTTAGCGAACGCTTTTATTCAAAGTGACTTACAGTAGTGAATGCATAGATTTTTCAGTATATGTGGCCCCAATGGGAATCGAATCCACAACCTAAGCGTTGTCAGCGCCGTGCTCTACCTACTGAGCCACACAGAACCAGGCTCTACCTACTGAGCCACACAGAACCACGCTCTACCTACTGAACCACACAGAACCATGCTCTACCTACTGAGCCACACAGAACCACACTCTACCTACTGAGCCACACAGAGCCACGCTCTACCTACTGAGCCACACAGAACCACGCTCTACCTACTGAGCCACACAGAACCACGCTCTACCTACTGAGCCACACAGAACCATGCTCTACCTACTGAGCCACACAGAACCATGCTCTACCTACTGAGCCACACAGAGCCACGCTCTACCTACTGAGCCACACAGAACCACACTCTACCTACTGAGCCACACAGAACCATGCTCTACCTACTGAGCCACACAGAACCACGCTCTACCTACTGAGCCACACAGAACCATGCTCTACCTACTGAGCCACACAGAACCACACTCTACCTACTGAGCCACACAGAGCCACGCTCTACCTACTGAGCCACACAGAACCACGCTCTACCTACTGAGCCACACAGAACCATGCTCTACCTACTGAGACACACAGAACCACGCTCTACCTACTGAGCCACACAGAACCACGGTCTATCTACTGAGCCACACAGAACCACGCTCTACCTACTGAGCCACACAGAACCATGCTCTACCTACTGAGACACACAGAACCACGCTCTACCTACTGAGACACACAGAACCACGCTCTACCTACTGAGCCACACAGAACTACGCTCTACCTACTGAGCCACACAGAACCACTCTCTACCTACTGAGACACACAGAACCACGCTCTACCTACTGAGCCACACAGAACCACGGTCTATCTACTGAGCCACCCAGAACCATGCTCTACCTACTGAGCCACACAGAACCACACTCTACCTACTGAGACACACAGAACCACACTCTACCTCCTGAGCCACACAGAACCACACTCTACCTACTGAGACACACAGAACCACACTCTACCTCCTGAGCCACACAGAACCACGCTCTACCTACTGAGACACACATAACCATGCTCTACCTACTGAGACACACAGAACCACTTAATTAACATCAGAAGGAAAATGGTGTCTCGCCACACCTCAGTACTGCGTGTACACGGGTCTAAATGGTAACCCTCGGTAACCTCAGACCAAAGTTTGAACGAATTCTCGGGCTCTGAAGCACGGGCTCTCATTTTCTTGTCAAAGAGGAGAAACCGTGTCATCTTGGTTACCCTGTCCGTTGGCTAGAACCCCTCTTTGTTGTGTCCTTGATAAGCACCGGACAAATCAACCCTTCCATTTTGGTGGGTAACACATAAAGTGCTCGAATGTACCGCACTTTCACGTCAAATATTTTCCCGTCACATTGTGTGCTCCACAAAGGAGCCATTGTGACTAGGAGCCAGGATTATCGAGAGACTGACTTAATTGTTAGTATTTGAGGGCTTTCCTGTTTATTTTCACCATCCACTGAAGGATAAATACTGCCAGGCGAAAGTAAACTCCCATTTCTACACTTGTTTTACAGAGCCAGGGTATTGTTGAAAGTGAGAAGACCGGAGCTTGAGGTTTTCCAAAAACCCAGGTTATATGTTGGAAAGTAACGTGACGTGTGTGTGTGTGTGTGTGTGTTTTGGAATGAGTCAGTGGTCTATGTCTTCACTGATCTTAATTTGTTTAATTAGTAACATACACTGTCAACATTCGCAGCCAGTCAGGGACAGTTTCTGGAGCTCAGTAGGTTTTTGCTGAAATGACCTTGATTGTTTCCGTATATTCAGCTCTTTTAATGCTCCTCGAGTTATCCCTAAGGGCCACACAGTGCTACAGGAGAGAAAGAATACCAATCAGAAGGCCAGTATCTGTCACTGTTGACAATTGGTAGCCTATGGCCAGCTGATGCGTGAACTACTGATGCCACACATTTTTAAAGTTTTGGTTAGCAGAACAAGAGGCCACAGATGGAAATAGTTAAAGGCAAATTTTGCATGGGTATTAGGAAGTTTTTCTTTACAGTTGGCAATGCCTGGAACAGCTTGCCAGGTCAGGTAGTAGAGGCAGAAACACTTGGGCTATTCAAGGAGGACCACAATGGAAATTTAAAAAATTTTTGTGTTATCCTCAGCAATTTGCAGTGTGCATTAATGTTATTTCATGTATCAAGGGTATGTGTGCCACATTGTGTATATCGATTTATTTTTAAATTGTCAAATGAAGTTAGTAACAAGTCCAGTACTTGATGCAGTACTAGATACTCTTTAGACGTGACGAGCCTAGATGGGCTGAATGGCCCGTTCTCATCATTATGTATTCTTATGTTCTTATGTTCTTATGTGGTAACTCAAACCCGCCTATGCTGATGGTGTGAGCCTTGAGAAGATATTAAGATGATGTCATGAAACAATTAATGACATCATTAAGATGATGTCATTAATTTCAGTTGCTCCTTGAAGATGCGTTTGTCCCATGTGTTGTATTAATATAAGGAATTCAAGATGTCACTTGATTAAAGGTTTTGATTAACGTGAATGTGTCATACATACGAGCAGGCCATTGTGTGTGTGTCTGTTCATGAAGGCGGAGCTCCGACAGTCCGATGTGGCAGAAGGTAAAAAACACGAAAAACAAACAACACAAAAAAACTATTTACTTGCAAGTCTTTGTGCACCACACCCATGGGTAAGCAGGTCTCTTAAACCAGGGCCTTAGAACTGGGCAGTCTGTTTGATTTCGGGTTTTTGTTGTTGTCTTTGTCTCATTCTTATGCATGCATCTCAGAACAAGGTGCCACGAAGCCTGAAAGAGCATCTGACATGTTAGATCCTGTGACAGCTTCACGAAACCCTCGCAAAACCCCGACTCCAGCGCCCCGCATCGATCCTCGGGAGCTTAATTAGTTCAAAGAGTGGAGATCTCCTTAAATTCAACCCAAACACAAGAAAGAGCCATGCTTTTCTGAGCCTGTCTTTGACTTTGAGAAGAGGAATAATGGCATGTGCACACACACACACACACACACACAGACACACACGTGCAGAAAGAGGCAGAAAAAAGAACCACTGTCAAACCTTTTCAGGTCATGCTATTATCAAGACAGGTAAAGTTTGAGGACAGGTGATTTCTATGAATTTCAGTGAAGAAATAAAAAGCACAGACAGGTATTCAGCTTCGTTCGAGACAAACGCCTTGTGAAGGAGGAGAGGGGACAGTGGGTGTACAGGGGGAGCTTTGCACAGTCTCCCCGGCTGTTCCATTGACAAAAGATGACAACCGTCCCAGGATGCCCCATTATCCCTGACCGGGGAGTGGACATCAAATGTGGCGTGAAGCGACGGCTGTCACCGCCGAGCGAAGCCCTCAGAGCTGGGCCAGAACACAGAACACAGAACACACAGCGCAGCTCGTTACGTTGGGCTCCACCTTGGTTTGTCAAATCAAACCACGGGGGGGGGGTTCGGTATGTTTATGGAGACCCTAAGGGACATGCTTTTCAAAAAAAAAAGAGAGAGAGAGAGAGAAAAGAGAAAAAGATACTAGCCTCTTGAATCCTGAAAGGCTTTCTCTCTCTCTCTCTCTCTCTCTCTCTCTCTCTCTCTCTCTCTCTCTCTCTCTCTCTCTCTCTCTGAGAGCGCGATGCTCTGCATATGTTTATAGGAAAGAAAAAAGAAGAAGAAGAAGAAGAAAGAAACAACTTTGAAGGGGGGGATAAAAGGAGCCGCTCCCTCTTCGCGGGGCGCGAGCCGCGTCCCTCTGATGCTCAAACAGCAGATAAACAAAGCACCGTTCGGCTGCCCGTCACTGGTCAGAAGGCGCTTTAATCACTGGAGCTGTTCAGCCAGTGCCCCGCCTCTCCGTTAGCGTATCACCCCGTCTCTGTAATAAGGCATATTGCAGCAAATTAAAAAAGGCTTCAGCTCCAGGCATCCTCTGTATTTCTGGAACCAATTGCCTTACAAAATATTTACACTGGGTTTGGAAAGCAAGTAATTGAAGGCCTTTTGAACGAGGGCCGCGCTATATACAAAGGCCTCACTTTGAAAGGCCTTTGTAAACTTGTGTTCTGAGAGCATGTGTTACCCGAAAAAAGTTCCTCCTGAAGATACGGCGGTCCTGCCGCACGCTTTGGGGAGAGTCTGCGTTCTCGGCCTTTTCGTTAACATTTAATTGAAAGCATAATGAATGTTTGTTAAGGAATACAAACGGGTGCGCATGGCGTTGCATCACGGTTTGTGCTCAAGTAGTCTATCTTTGTTGGCCTCGGTACAAAGGTTCGCGCCTTTGCAAATTGAGATGAGGCGGACAATCTTTTTCTACACGTGTGCCATATCCGCGATCAACGGGTTTTGGATTAAGACGTTAGCGGCTCTGTTTTTACTGCAGCACCGCAGTCGGTTTTCTGCATGAGAAGTGCGCGCGTTGTGTAAAATCCCTCTCAGCTGCATTAGGTCACAGGATTGAAGATATTAACAACATTTCAAATCCAAAATGGAATCAGAATACGCACGACCGACGCTTCCCCTTACCCCCACTTCAACTCAAACTCTCTCTCTCTTTCTCTCTCTCTGTCTGAGATTATTGAAGCTTTTTTCCATCTGAAATGCAGATGCCGCATGCCGTTTACTATTTAAAAAGTTGGGAAGCTAAAATGCAACGCTCAACGCTCTCTGCACACAGTAAAAAGAGACATTTTTACATTTACATTTTAAGCATTTCGCAGACGCTCTTATCCAGAGCGACTTAGAAGATGTGCATTAATACATGGTAGGAACAATCATTGTTCGCGCAAGAGATCAGTGCAGTAACACAGCGATAGACATCATTGTAGGCAGCTGCGTACCATTCCTGTAACACTGGGAAGGAGAAGGTGAATCCTTCTTTTTTTCTTTTTTTATGAGTAGGCAGGGATACATACACAAGAAGTGTTGAGCAAGTAGGCAGTGGTGGTGACAATTGGCTAGATGTACAGAATTAAGTGGTAGTGGAGTTTGAAAAGGTGGGTTTCGAGTCTCTTCGCAAGTGAGAAAGATCAGGTTTTTAGAGCCGGCCAGACATACCATGCCAGGACATACCACCGTCAGCTCATTCATTAAGGGAAATTATTACAATAATGTCCATGCCAGAAGAGAAATATGTCCCCATCAAAGAGGTGACTGCACGACTCCTGATTTGTGTTTCTCAGTCTGATTCCGAAGCAAATTATATCGTTTTAATGACCGCTTTTAATGTTTATTAAACTATTTTAACAAGACTAGTATATCCCTTTCCCTGTCGGATTGAAATCAAATTATTACAGTCCCTCATTTTCATGCAAATGTTTCTGTCTCAATATAATTATGGAATCCTGGTCCACGCTTAGGTTGTGGGTTCTATTCCCACCGGGACCACATACTGAAAAATGTATACATTCACTACTGTGAGTCGCATTGGATAAAACCATCTGCTAAATGGCATATGTATATGTATATGACTGATATATGTTATGTTATTGATCGTGAGACCGTTCACCTATACCCGTATCACTGAAGACTTTAAAACACCGTTATCAGATATGGAATATGTAAAAAAATATATATACAGTGCTTTATTTTTTAAAAGGAAAGATAAAGCTTCGGTGTAATATGCACTAATGTGTGCAGACGTCCTGAAGGATGGGTCAGAGGTCCACAGTCTGTGGTGGTATTGACTTCAAAAGAGAGGGAGAGATATCATCTATTTGATCATGTAGCACTCCAGGCTACCATTAAACCAAAACAAAAAACCAGGCAAAATTTTGTGATGAAGCACAAGATGAGAAATTTCAATTAATTCTGCAATCTTTTATTACTCTAAGCTTTTCCGGTGGCAAATTCCAGTCTGGAGGAGATTAAATTCATGGCGGTGAGATAATCATCATACGATTGGGCCTCTTTGTTAGTCACGCAAATTGACACTGCTGTAAACCAATTAGCTCCTGCAGACAGGAGGGCCGTGATCTCCACAACAATGAGAGCAATTTATTCATCCATGTTTTGTTGACCAGAATAATTATTAAGCAACCCAGCAGATTTCTGATAACTGAATCTTTATTTATAATAAAGCAGACATATTTTTTTCACTGTAGCACAGAGGATTTAGGAAATGCATTCCCTCGTGAAAGATCGCAAAGGGGGAGAGGTGAGTTGAACACGTCCAAAAGTCGAAGGGTCAGGGCCTCGGCTGGCGTAACGGTCAAAGCATTCATCCAGGAACGCAAGTTGCCGAGTGCAGCCGCAGTTCGAAACCCAGCTGTGCCAGTCCGGCTCTGGCAGTTGGGGGGCAGCGATTGGCTGACTGCCCCAGAGGGAGGGGGAGGGTGAGACGGAACAAGCTCACTGAGAAGTGCGAAAGGCGTCCCTGTACGGGATATAACTGTCTTGCCTCCGAGGACAAGCGGCGGGCTCGTGGGGGAGGGTAAATTGAAAGAAATAGAGGGTACAATTGGCTACCAAATTGGGATAAAAACTGTAAAAAATCTGTATTTTAATTTTTCATAATATAACGGTCACATACAGTATATAACCATGGCATGAGGCTGGAGACGCGTGGCAACACCCTGGACCCTGAACAACAACACCCTAGTGACTTAGGTCACCTTGCCCTGTATAACATAACGGTGTAGTGTAAGCTCAATCAAACCTCCTTCCTTCCTGATTAGTATTGTGCCATCCAATCGGTGCTTTTGCTGTGCCCGTTACCAGGGGCAACAGATGATGATTGACCGGCTCCAGCGAAAACAGCTGAGGTATTAAAGCATTCAGGAAACGTCTTAAGAGGACCTCGCCCAGCGTGAGAGCAACCAACGGCACGGATGAGCACGCGACCCATGGGGATATGACAGTGTGGCTGTTCCCGGTCGTGGATCATTAAGAAGCGCATGGCATGACTGGAATGGGAGGGGGCGCAGGGGTGGGGAGGGGGGGCACTTTAAACTATGTGCTCTGGTCCTCCGTCACCACAGAAACATTTTTTAGAGTTTGCTCTGTTGTCTGTTGTTACATTGCGTTTCTTTTGGGGGTTTTTCCCCCTTTTCCTCTGAGTTGTTCTCACACGCTCTTGAATCTGTTTCCTGCACGGTTTCTGCCGTCGTGCGCTGATTCACGGCTAACCTTTTTTCCCCCACCACTTTCCTGGCAAATTTGGGTGACTGGACAACATTCACAACAGTGTTCTGTCACATCACCGCCACATGATGTAATGGGATTTGTTAGAAAGGCCAGGGTTTTTTTTTTCTTCAGCTAATTAACTGCAGAGGCTTTGCAGGCCAACTGGAACTGCCTTGGCGAGTAGGGGTGTGGTTTGCGTTTGCGTCTCAGAGGAAACAAGAGGTAGATGACAGCAGGGCCCTATTGTAACCATGCTAAATACTCTTAACGTATTCACACACAGTTCTGAAAACATTAGCTCGTTTGACAACCACTTTTGGGTTGGGTTTTTGTTTTATTGAACAATATTCTGGACTGGAGGTGGTTCTGTGTGGCTCAGTGGGTAGAGTGTGGTTCTGTGTTGCTCAGTAGGTAGAGTGTGGTTCTGTGTGGCTCAGGAGGTAGAGCGTGGCACTGACAACGCTTAGGTTGTGGGTTTGATTCCCACTGGGACCACATATACTGAAATATGTTTGCATTCACTACTGTAAGTCAGTTTGGATAAAAGTATCTACTAAATGGCATATATATTAATGATGGTTTTAGGTCATACCTGTGTAACCTGACCATTCTATTCTAAAGATCTGTAGAATCCTCTGCTCTGCCAAAATGATCAGTTACCTACACTAGCTTAGTGGTGGGAAAGCAAGTGACTAAACTAAACAATAAAGAAATTAGTATATCAACAACAAAACCATAACTTGATGAATATAATGTTTCCTTTCATTTGTGAAAGATGTTTTGTAGTCATTTCAACAATTCTGAAAAAGGATCATATTCGGTGGAATTACTTAAATATTTTACCGTAAATTGTACCATAAAAGCATGAAAAATTCTCAAGCAATTTGTACACAAATTGGGCATAGTATAGTTGTCATATTTGTATTTGTGGTCATGTTATATGTATTTAATGAGATTGCTTTATATCATGTTTTTTTTGTTTTGTTTTGTACATAGTTGGCTGTACTGTAACAATTCTCAAAAGGAAATTAAACAAAAAAAAGCCACAAAAAAAAAACTTGGGAAATATAAAATACTAAAATCGGTTTCTTTATTTAAAAAACATTTTCTCTTCCGCAGTTAACGATGAACCCCTCTGGATTAAAAAAGGGTTCACAAAGAATTTCAGCATAAGTGTCTTCAAAACAATAGGTCATGAAATGTCTGATGATATAACATGACAAAAATATGAAGAATTATTCTTCCGTCTTGGAACTTGAAGGGAAGAATAATTGAACTTTGAAAAGAGCCCCGGAAATAGGAAGCATCTGCCTCAGGCTTTACGGGTAAAACAATTTCATAAACGATAATCCCCCCATAATGTACACAGAATGAATACGAGACCCCTCCAATTTCACGTTTAAATTCAAAGGACCATAACAGCTGTTGAATTCCCCCATTATAAGCTAACAAATCATTTGTGAAGTCAATTAGCTCATTTTCTGCAGGTAAAAGAGAAGCCTGGTCGAGCAATTATTATTATTTTAAACACTTTCATCCAGCAGCCGACAGCAGAGCACGAAAATGCTAATTCAGTATCGGATATGATATTCGACCATCTTCAGAATTCTGCTGCGCTATCAGCATACGTAGTAATAAGAATAATATTAATATTAATCGTCACATGACTGGGCACATTGAAACAGCGTCTGTGTTCATCTCCATGTCAAGTGAATCAGGGAATGACCAAATCCAATTTGTGAACGGCAGAGGGGTTGGGATGACTTCATCCGCGATCATCGTGTCAAAATATAAACATCATTATTAAAACCGCTGTGTGATATTTGCGCTTTGGCGATTTCTGTGAAATCTCAATGTTTCATTCCAATTATGTGCAGCGTCTGAATCATAGATATACAAGGAGGTCTGAACATAATCAATATGTCAATATGAGTCCTGTCATGTGATTTAATCATGTGATTTGTGATATGATTCTGTGAAGGAAAAGTAAGCAAAAAGTAAAATTTTCTTTTATATTTCAAAGTTTTCCAGAATCGTTATGGTACAATCACTCGGTACCAAAACAAATGATATTTTCAAGCATATTGCGCATATGGTGACCTTCATTAAAACAATAGTTTACATTCTGGTGTTTTTGAAAGGGGACTGATCCTTCCATAGAGGATATTATGTCACTGCATTTAATGTGAGTTTATACCACAAAACAAATAAGAAATCAACCATACATTTTACACAAAAACAAACAGGGATGATGAAAACATTTTGGGCGCTGTGCTTTGGAGTCTGTGGCCTCGAACAATCACGCAAAATTTGTCACGTTTTGTGCAGTCATATCCGGCCCTAAATACACAATCCAAGATATGTGTTACAGTGCAAAATAAAATCACTGCTAAACCTGGACTGCTGACATCCCTTCCACTGGCAAAAAAACTGTACCTTTGGAGCACGTGTATCCCTAATAAGTGTAGATCACAGTTGCTGGCAGTGGTACCTGGGGGGTTCTCTGGGCACCCATGATGCATTTTTCTCTCCCCAGCTCTGAAAGAAGTGTGCCCATCCAGCACGGTGACTACAATGAATGCCTGCATTGTCTGCATGGAGGAGGGCCGATTGAAGTGATTGGCCGGGCTTCGGCTTTGGCTTTGAGAAAAGGAGAGAAATACTTTGACAAAATGAGAGCCAACAGCTGTTCTCCAGCCTCCCAAAGTGCATCAATGCTCCTTCACAACTGTGATATTTTTTAATGAATTTGCTCCCTCAGGTCTGACGTGTGTATACACACTGACTTGTAGCACGTGTCAATGTATTTTTTAAACTATATGATATCCCATACAGTGTGTGTGTGTGTGTGCACATTACCTGTATTGTGTATTCTATATGTGATCATCTTCTAAGTCACTCTGGATAAGAGCGTCTGCTAAATGCTTAAAATGTAAATGTAAAATGTTATACAGCTTTTTTTTGTCACCTTTGTCAAGGGTGTAAATCATTCTGGAGTTGACGGTGGAATTACAGTGAGGAATCATTGGCACCCTTGATGAAAACGAGCAAAAACGATGTCGAAAACGAATAATACCATGACTCAGATATGTTGTAATTTTCCAACATCTGGAAAATATTTTACTTTATTAACGATTCAATGGAATCGACTACAATATGTAATCACAATTATTGACACCTCTGTGTTTAATGCTTGGTGCAGCCTCCCCTGGCAAGGATAGCAGCGCTGTTTCTGTCATGTTTAATAAGGCTGGAGAACACATTTCTTGGACTATGCAGAACCTTTTAAGATCCCTGATATCCTTAGGTTTGCGCTTATGGACGGTCCTCATCAATTCAGATCGCGTGCTTTTGATTGGGTTTGAGTCCAAAGACTGAGATGGCCATTGCAAAGCATTGAGTTTGTTTTCACTGAACCATTTCTGCCTTCATTTTGAGATATGTTTGGGGGTCATTGTTTAGTTGGAAGGTCCACCTATGGCTGTCTCAGCTTCCTGGCAGAGGCATCCAGGCCTTTGGTTCTGGTACTTGGTGGAATTCATTTTGCCATTGATCTTAATGAACCCCTGGACCACTGGCAGTAAAACAGCCCCAAAGCATCAATAGTCCACCACCGTATTTGGCAGTAAGCATGAGGTGCTTTTCCTTGTATGCATCCCTCTTTTGATGCCAAACATACTGATGGTGTACATGGCCAAAAGGTTCATCTGACCATAGCGCCCGGTTCCAGTCATACTTCCGATGATATTTGGCAAGCTCCAAATGTTTTGCTCCAAATTTGTTGGTTGCTCTCAGTAAAGGCGTTCTTCATGCAACACTTCCAAAGAGTCTGTTGGTATGGAGGTGGCATCCTATGGTTGACTTTGGCGACGGAAGGCCACAATGCAGATCCTTAAGCCTGAGATTTAAATAAGTAGACAAGTTAACTCAACTTAAATAAGTAGAATCTTATTGTAGATTTAACTTTGTTTGGTTGTATTTAAAATAATCTTTAGGGGTGCCATCATTTTTATTTAATTATTTAATTGTGTTAGAATAAAAGTATACAGATTTCCCATATGTTTGAGCATAAAGTAGAGCTCATTATCTGTGTTTTTAACATTTTATACAGCCTTTTCTGCAAATTTTCATCAAGGGGGCCAATAATTCTAGACCTGACTGTTACATGATAAATGTATTTATCAACATGCATATATATATATATATATATATTTTGTGTGTGTGTGCATGTGTGTGTGCATGCATGTAAGGGTTTGTATGTTTCTAGTTCATGGGCCTAAATCACTCGGCAGACCCAGCCTGGCTGCTGCATTCTGGGGTTCAGGTGGGCAGTTTGAGCAGAATGCATTTAGCAGTTCTTCCCTAGGGGAAGCTGGTCGCCTAATTGGCTTTGTTCAGCTGTCAGGGGCAGATGAGATCAGTGACGCTGATGGCACCCAGCCCTCTGTAGGCCCTGTGACTGTTGATGCCCCACTCTTGATGTTTGCCCTGTGCCCACGTGTAAAGAGACCATTATCCATCCATGTCTGCTCACAGTCCTCCCCTCTCCTCTGTCTGTCACTGCTGCCCAAGGCTAGAGCAGGACTGTCAGGTTGATCCTGTACGTGTTTCTTACATCACAGGATTACATGATTTATCTGGCTCTCGACCTGTGCTCTCCGTCTGAAACCGTACGCCAGGACAGGATTTCCCCTTTGACTTTGACGCAAC
>JAINUG010000133.1:695000-757500 GCA_029706075.1 Aldrovandia affinis | reverse complement strand
CTTGACTCCATTATAAAATGTTGAACAGAACAGTAAAGCGCAATCGGCTGCAATCACAGCCTCCAGCAGGCCTTCCTCTGCTCTACTTTTCATGAATTCCATTCGTTCATGATCATTCACACATTGGGTGTTCATCATCTTTTGTAGGAGCACTGGAACGATTTCTCACCTCTTTTCTCTCAAACGTGTCGCGTTTCGCCTTCTCACTTACTGCCACAGTACGTCAATATTTCAAACCTCAGATCTGAGAGAACAAGAGAGCCGAATGACACATTTAACCATTTTGGAGGGGGGGAAAAAACACACAGGATGGAAAGGAACTGGCTTTTAATTAGTTTCATCTTAGTCGACGTTGCGCCAGGTTCCACAGCGCCAGATTCCATTTCGACATCCGTCTTCGGGAAATATCTGTGAGCGTTTAGAAGCTTCTCCTGCCCGCCAAATGCACATATTGTTTACAACTGTTTTAAAATAGCAAGGTAAGCAGCCGTGCTCACGCCTGACATTTGAAGTTGATTTTCAAAAAGAAGTCGAGCTATCAAAGTTCCCATGTGCTGGGCAGATTTGCAGCTCTGTGTTAAACACTGGGGCAGGGATGAGAAGCTGCAGAGTTACTTTAAAATGAATCACTTTTATTTGAAGAGCCTATTTAAACTGTGAGGTATTAATGAGGCACTACTCATTAAATCAAAGTTGGGTTTTTTCTTCAGTTTCCTTTAAATTGTTAAAACTTTACATTAATGCAAGAAGCATTTTACCAAGTTGTCCAAATTAAAGTCAAGATAATCATTTCACAGTTTACTGCCTCGCTGTCTGTTTATAAACAACTTTAAAAGTCAAGACATGCTTAACTGAAAAGTAGCAATGTACATACATTCTGTTTCCTAGCCGCATAGCAATAATAAAGAAATCAACAAATACAAGAGTATTTTAGAAACCAAAATGACCATTACTTCAAAACCCATCCACCCTGATCTTCTGGCTGAGCTGAATGCTGAAGCATAGTTGTTGTTTTATAGTCAAACGGAGAACTAAATATAAATAAGTTCTATTGAAATTGCATTTAGGAATGTGTTTTTAATTGGATAAATGTATTTTACCTTTTACAATAACACTATAACATTATACAATTGTAACATTACAGTTACATTATTATTATTATCATGATTATTGTTATTATTACATTTCATGCAAATTGTGAAATAGAACTGAGATCAAACTTCCCTTTCTTTGAAATGAGACCTTCAAAGAAGACACACATCCTGTTTTTGCATACTAATTTTGAATGAGCAGAGCAGCCAAACAGAGAAAAATGATATAAAAATGTTTTTGAAAAGATTTACAACCATCACAGCTTGCTAGTCTTTAGTACATTAAACTTTGTAACCAGGGTTTGAAGTCAAGCCCAGTTTCAGGCAGGGGATGAGCCCATTGGCTGGCAGTCAGGTGACACACCCCGCATCATGTGACCTCTCACAGCAGCAGGCCGGATCCTCTCTGTTCAGGGTGCTCTGGGAGAAATGTGTGTTACATCACGATACAACTTTATTGTGCTATGATTGCCCAAGGTATTGCACAACCTTTCCTGATTTATTTGAGCTTATTTGCTTTTTCTAGAATGTGTTGTATAATCCACCCATCCACATACACACACACACACACACACACACACACACACACACACACACACATACACACACACACACACACACACTCACTCACATGCACACGCACATACACAAACACACACGCATACACTCACACAAACACACACATTCCCTCACACACACACACACACCTACACGCACACACACGCACACACACACACATAGACTGTTTACTTGCAATGACAAAATATAGCATGTGGAAAGGTTCTGCAACAAACAACAACAACAAAAAATTATTTTGAATATGTTTAAATCAGTTATTACCAAACAGTACATCAAGGTAAATGTGTCTTTATATTGGTATAAATGTTATAATTAAATGTCAATATTGAGTAAAGATAACTTGCGAAAAGTTTTTTTTTTAAAGTATATCAGTAGTATACACCACATACTGGAATAGACATAAAAGAACCAGTATAATTAAACACAATTTTCATTTAAATATGTAAGCGCAAGAGAATATTGAGGAAATTGCAGAGGCACCTGAGCTAACAAGCCAACTGAATGTTTCTGCTCCTGGTTTGATTAGTGGCTGAGGTTAGCTGGGTCCAGGAAAATCACTCAGAAGAGTGCAGGTCCAAACCCGCTGATGTTTATCACCACACTGGGTTGAGGGGTCTCACTTCAGCTCATGACAGCTCTAAAAGCCAACGTGAGGTTCAAACCATTTTGAACCTCGCGGGAGGGTGGGGTTGGTCTAATGAACCATTCCAAAAGACCCAATTTTTTACATTTCTGCCCCCTAATGGTAAAACAATGGCACTACTGTTCACAACAGAGGGAGCCACACCTTTAGTGAGTGATAGACACAACCTTCTCCAGGGTTGCTTCCTTCCGCCAGTCATATTCTGGCGGTGACAGGGTTTAATGCATACTTTAACACAGTGAATTCGTAATAAGGGTTTATTTGATTTTTAAACAGGAGCAACATAGTTTATGAGGGGCCATGCTCTTTCCGTGTACAGGTGTCAGTAATCTTAACAGCTAAATCTCGACTAACATGGAGTGCAGCCTCAAGGCACGAGCTTATCTCGTTCGCTGCTGTTTTATTTTATTTGAAAGGGATTAGCGTACGGTAAGCACCTCTGTCTTTGTGTTCCCTCTCGGGATCCACTCTATCAGCAGCGCTCTTGGCGGCAATCTGCGCTCGTCAGGTAACTGAATATCGTTCCGCGCAGATAAAACAAACGCTTTGAGGATTCCCTCAGTCACTCAGGGCATATCTCGAAACACGGGCCTCCTTTGTGGAAAGAAAGAGCGTGGAAAGAGAAGCTCAATTCACAAAACCAAATACCTTGAAAGTTTATCCTTTTGTGATTATGAAATTGTCTTGTTTAGATGGCGGATCCTCTTATTAACAGTGACACACACAGCATAGCTTCCATTTACACCAGCTTGGATATTTCAAGTCATTCAGGTTAAGTGCAGTAGTGTTCCACGCATTTGAACCAACAACCTACTGGTGACATGTTAGTTTCTCAACCACTCGCACTCCACATATGCTATGATCTGACCCTTCTCAGGGTCAAGAAGGACATGCTCTTGTTCTCCGCTGACTGTTGTTTGTGACTGCTTGGTTAGGGAACTGGGCTTGTAACTCAGAGGTTGTTGGTTCAAATCCCAGGTTGGGGGCACTGCTGTTGTACCCTTGAGCAAAGGTATTTAACCTGAATTGCTTCAGTAAAAACATCCAGCTGTATAAATGGATTGTATGTAAAGAAATGTAAACCGTGTAAGTCACTCTGGATAAGAGCGTCTGCTAAATGCCTAAAATGTAAATGTAAATGTCCTGCTTGCATTCAGTAAGCTGTGGAAGGCGTGTTCCACCTCAGCATGGGAAACGTCCACAACAGGGCCGTTTTTTCACCGTCACCAGCCTGTGAAACGCGATGTTAATTCTGCCCTCTTTAGCCCGATTCCCATAACTGCATTTTTCTTTCTTTTTTTTACTGCTGAGAGCACATTTTAGCACTCAACTACCTCTCCCTCTTGGTTTCTCCCCTTGCCCTCTGGAAATTGCCCATTAAAAGGTTTTGTTGGCAGCCGAAGCTCACAGGAAACAGGGCAGGAAATGATATAATAGTTATTCGAGCTAAAGCGGCTCTCCCATGCCCGGCTGCTCCACGCCTGACCCCGACGGGGAACTGGGAACCGCGAGGTGGCATGTTCGGCCATTCTTTCTTCCTCTTCTTTTTTAAATATCGGAGTTTGGGATTTTTTTGGACTTCCTGTACAGGGTGAAATATGGAAAAGGGTTAAAAATAGAACCACAGGAAGTCCTTTTTCTCTCTTTTTGAAAGTTAAATGGATTAAACTTCCCTGCAAACAGCCTGTTAGGGTTACAACCTCTGTCTTTCCCCGGCCCCCCCCTTCTTTCTGTCTTTTTTATAGCTGCTAAAATAAGTTGACATTTTTATTGAATTGGTCTTATGTCATTGTTAAGTGTAATTATTAGGGTACAACACACAACAATATATTTGGCAGCAGTTTTTTTTGACTGAATACTTTTTATGTACATTCCATTATCCAAAACCTTTAGTGGGATTAGGCATATAAAAATATATTTTTAACTTGTCACAAAGCTGGCTGAATACTTCAGACAAACAAAACAGCTTTTTTTATTTTTAAATAAAAATCTTTAGAGGCCCCAAAAATATAAAAACTATAACTTATTTCTTCCGGGAAGCTAACATACAGCAACCTAGGTATGGACTAAACCGGCAGGGGTGTCAAACTCATTCCAACGAGGGCCGAGTGTGTGCAGGTTTCTGTTGTAACCAATGCACTACACCAGGTGATTTCAATTAGGTTCCCTCCTTAGTTGAAGAAGTGGGCTAATTAGTGAAATCACCTGGTGTAGTGCATTGGTTGCAACAGAAACCTGCACACACTCGGCCCTCGATGGAATGAGTTTGACACCTGTGGACTAAAGACTTGTAGCAGATTACAACTGATATCAAACAATCCTTCTGACGGCCTTGTGTTCCCAAAGAAAAGCTCCTCCCCTTTTGTCAGCACATGTGGGATTAAACAGGGTTGCGATTATGAGTTTCACCTGGAGCCATTCCCATCAATCAATCAATCAGCTGGCCTGCGCAGCATTACACTCTCACGAAGCTGGTAACAATTTGTTTATACAATTACTTAATGACGTTCTTCACCAGTAGTTTTTGGCATCCTAAACATTCAAATGCACCCACGCAACTGACAGCCACAGTCCAGCCCATCCCAACAGTGTAGGCGACTCCTTCACAGAGCTAGAAACAGCATAAAAAGAGCAGCATGTAGGAATCCACCACTCCTGCTTTGTATTCTTTAAGACCCAGTATTACATGTTAAAGGGGAGCCTACAGCATCATTGTAAATGTAGAGAGGGTAAAAAAAGAGGAATACGTTTGTCACAAACATATGTAGGCTATTTTTTATTTTATTTTCCATATTACAACACCATTCGACACAGCATACATGCTTAAGACTTTGCATTGTGTCTGAATGTAGGCTACTCTAACGTCAAAGCCATCATGCCATATGAAAATCCTGTGCAATAGTAAAGTTTCACAGAGCCTGTTACTGTACCTCACTGCGTTCCTATGCTTTATCAAACTAAAAACAAATCTATGTATTTTTTCATTTCAGCCTTATAAAAACCTGCTCCATCACCAACATGAAAATAAGAATGTCAAAGCAGAATGCCTAAAACTACAGATAGAACATGTGTGTAACACAGACAAATCCATTCCGGCAGCTGTGCACAGCTCTGAGTGAATCTCACTGCGTGAACATTCCCCGATGTGAGGTAGGAGACTCACACGCTGGCTATGGGGGTAAAACCTTAACCCCTGCCCCCTGCCCCCACCCTGACCCCGGCCTGTCTGCGTATGCAAGCGCCTGCACTCCTCCAAGGGCGAAATGCCTCCAGTAATTACAAGTCATTAGGATAACAATTCTTCCTTGGAGACACAGCCTTATTTCATTCGGACACTCGGAGGCAGAACAGACAAGCCTCTTCGGATAATTGTATTATATTTATATATTATTATTATTATTAGTAGTAGTAGTAGTAGTAGTATTATTAAATGTATTATTATTATTATTATTATTATTATTATTATTATTATTATTATTATTATTATTATTATTATATTTTGCTCATAACTATGACGATAAATGCCGAAAGTTAGATTACTTAAATACTTAAATGTTTCAGTTAAGTATTCAGTCACGACACCACCGTCGAGTTTGCAGCACAAAAGTGACCCGCCTGTAAAAACGGAATTACGCAGGGACACCACGCGGGCACGCGCTCGTGTTTCTCTCCCCTCCTCCCTCCCCCCCCTCCCCTCCCCTCCCTCCCTCCTCCCACTCGAGCACAATTCACGCTGCGTGGCGCGCGTGATCCGAGCCCGCTTAACGAGATCTCCTCCCGGAGGAAGGGACGGTGCAACTCCACACGCAGCGCGGCCGAAACACAAACGGACCAAAGAGAGTCCTTGCGAAGTGTTGACATTTGCTCTGCGCTCACACTGGAAAAATGCGGCACGATATAACAGCACAAAGGGGAAGTGTTATGGATTTATTAATGACCACAGGACGGTATGCAAAACATCAAAGGTCCGTGGAAAAAGATGAATGGCCCTGTGCGCGGATGTTTAATTACTGCTGGCTAATTACATTCTTGACCAAATTTTTAATATCCGCGTTCCTTGCAAAGCCTAGCAGAGATCCCTTCCGATGTTTATCAATCTTTCAGAAAGCCCTAAGAGCATTGCCTTTGTGCTCCATCTCACCCAGTTTTTCCCATTTTACGGACAATCGTTGAATAAACAGATGATAACGAATGATCGGATGAACAGATGATAGCGGGATGCCGCTTGTGTGGCTGTGGCGAGTTCTTCCTCGCGGTCCCCGGTTCATAACGGAGCGCTCAAACAAACAAACAAGAGTGGCAGCGCAATAAACTCTGCCTCTTATAATTGCCTCTTCTGGGATCCATTCACAGCCACGCTTTGAGTTAAAAGACAAAACAAAAACACACACACACTATATTTCTCTTGTCATTTCTTGAGTGTCGTTGGGTAACCCTAATTCGCTCAATCTGTTTACCAGGGCGTGTGTGTGTCCGGGGATGTGCTACACAAAGTTGGATTGAGAGTGATACATTTCATAAATATTTTGGAAAAAAACCTATTTCGGTGGAATTTAAGTTCGTCCTACTGAATTTCATGAAAGTTGAGTTGAACAAGGTTTTTGTTTTTTTAACCTCTGTTTTTGTACACTGTGAAAGACCCTTCGTCTCTTGTTCTCCTTTTCCATTTTTTTTCTTTCTCCTTTCAAATCTGTTGTATCATTTCGTTGCTCCTGGACAATAAAACGAGTCTGTCAGTTAGGTGCTCGAAAACAAAAACAAACTAAGTCACATGATTAATCACATGGCTGTTAGTAGGGCAGATTCTTGCAGAACTCTGGGACAATTCCATCAACAAAGCAGGGCTTTAAACCTGCACTTACAGTCACTGAATTACACAAGACCTGGAATAGCTGGAACTATTACAGAATTGGCAAAGCTGTTAGAAGTTATAAAACAAGTTCAATCATCCAGTGATCTTAATGATTGCAACTGGCCCACAGTTTTCATGATTATTATCAATGCACAACAGATTCTTCACAATTCAGGATTGTTCATCCTGTTCAGTAAGTCCCCAAAGCCCAGCCAATCCACACAGTATAAAGCTCTGTGAACCTGTGCAGAATCTGCGCAGCATTGATTTAAAACATTTCCCTCAGTTCTCGATCTCGTGTGCCTGGAGTGGAGGTGAGCTCTGGGAGTGAATGGCTCACACAGCACCATCTGGTGTTTCTCGATCAGCGTTGCACAATTCCCAAGTTTCCTCGAGAAGGGCTCCTCATGCCTAGTCCCTGGAGGGCCAGAGTGACCACAGACTTCCTGTCAGCCACAAAACCCCCTCCTGATTCAGCTCACCCCTTCAGGTCCAAGTTGAGCACTGATAATCCATGGGGCTTTCACAATCTGACTGACACTACCCTCCTATAGTACATGAATGCCCATTTGACCATTTTAAAGGTGCGTCGGTTGACATTCTCTTTCATACTTTTTGCGTCAAGAATAGTGCTAATTGTGAACCAGAAAATTCTGCATTCAACATTCAATATATACCTTTCATTTATAATATGAAACAATGAATGTTCTGCGATTGCTCACTCTCTCGTTTACTTGTCTTGAAATTAATTTATAAAATGAACCGCAAAAGTGCATGTTCAAGTGTAAAAAGCTTTTCTTTGATGGTCAATAAATAATAGCATTGCAGAAAGTGTCTAACAGTGTCTTAACAGGATTAAAAGCATTTATTTCAATTAAAGTGAATTATTAACAATTATAACAATTACAGCTGTCAAAATAAGCAAAACCCCCACAAAGCAGGAATACAAATTAAATTAATCACAAGGTTGTTAATCACATGATTCTGCAAAAACATGTTTTCAAGAGACAGATACACAATGCCAATATCTCATAAGGTACTGTTACAAAAAATTGCCAACATCTGCTTTTGTATTTATATTAGTCCCGGGATTCTACCTTCAAACGAAACTCACTTTTCTTCTGCTACATATATGCACAGACGATTTTTCCTTCAGCATGGAATGAAAATATTGAACCATCCAAAATACTTTTTTGTGTATATCAATAAACACAACACACAGCAATGTATTTATCCAATTTTCAGTATGCAGACAGAAATTGAATACGAAAAGATATTGCACAAATATTAAGATGCAAACACAGTGACGTTACAAAATCTCAGCCAGCAATATCAATTCTTGTAAATCATTCATTGGTTTACATTGTATTAAAAATGCATCACATTTTCAAATCTTCGCCCTTCCCCTGTACTAGTAAATGCACCACTGTCCTGGCAGATACGGGAGGTTTAACTCTAGTCACTGAGGGAGAAGGTGATGGACGATTGTCTGGACCGGAGTGTGGTCATGCGGGACAGTGGCCTCTCCTCGCCGGCCGTCCAATGACATTAGCAGCCTCTGGTGCCCTGTCCCCTCACCCCCGTGCCCGCGGCGAGCCAGCTGGGTGAGAACGCGCTCCTTCGTTTGTCTCAGGTCGCTGAAAAAGGATGGTGCCATCAGCGACGTCCAACCGGAGGTCATCCCGATGTCTGTGGCGTGAAGTAGAGTAAGACAAATCCCCCTCCCCAACCCCTTTCCTCCCGGTCTAACGCAGAGGCGGTTTAGAGCAATCCATCTCTTTTTTTAAAAGCACATTTCTGGGCAGGGAGGCAGTGTGGGGGCATTTTTAAACATGGCTGGGGACTGAACGTCCACTTTTCCAGGGACAGACCAGACAATCCTCAATGATGCAGTGGAGCTTCCATCTTCTTATTTTCACAGCCATTAAGTCCTCTATAAAAACAGGTTTGTTGGTTATGTGTAAGGGCGTTGGTTCTCTTCCGGTGGTCTTGAGTCTTTAGCAAGAGGCAGAGTCAAACACTAATACGAGACACTTCAGGGGACATGGCCTGTGTCACAGAGGGGGTGATATGTGCTGTCACCTGACACACAGTCCAGACCCAACATTATATTTTATAGAGGTTGGTTGGGATATTTTATGGGACTTTTTTTTTTCTTTAGGTATTTCTTTGCGATGTTTTTTGTGCCTTATTTCCTCAAAGTGTGTTTAAGGCGTCTCAAAGCTTCAGTTTGTTTCTGTCTCAGGCTCATATCCCACTTCCTGCTCGTTGGGCTGGGTGGTTGGCCTGATCTCTAGAGAGGCCAGGAAGCTCTCAGCCTGCTCTTTGTCTTCCCCCCTGGGACTCGGTAACTCACACACATATCCCTTTGTCACATTGCATTACAGGCTTTTTAGCAGACGCCCTAATCCAGAGCGATTTACACAGTTTACATTTCTTTACATACAATTCCATTTATACAGCTGGATATTTACTGAAGCAATACAGGTTAAGTACCTTTTGCTCAAGGGTATAACGGCAGTGCCCCCACCTGGGGATCGAACCTACAACTACTGCATTACAAGCCCAGTTCCCTAACCATTATGCTACACTGCCGTCCTAAAAACAAAAGGGACACACAGTCACCTCACAGCCGTCTCTGTGTCTCTGCACCAAGCGTCGACCGCTCTTGCTGTTGTTGTGGGAGGGAGGAGCCTTGTTGTGTAATGTGCTCGTCAGGTCAAAGGTCACCCACGGTTATGTCTTCTCTAATGCTCTAGAAGTGACAGGACAAACTGCAGTCTTACTTTGCGGCGCTTTGGCCAACGCTATTTCTTAGAATCTTTTGATAGAGTAAATCTAATTATGTGAACCTCGGCTGGAGGATTAAACACACGAATATCCTGCGGTCTCTTCATTTCCAGCTTGTTACAGAGGGGACGATGAATCAAGCTGTCCAGCGCTAGGACGCAGGCATCTCACTTCAGTTGCTCGATGTTATTAAACGCATGTGCTGTCTCTCTTTGGTGCTGTTTGTGGTCTTTCTTTAGGGCAAAATGTGTTTTTATCAATCGACGTGAAGGAAATAAGATGAGTCACTGTGCTAAGACACACTGATTGTTATCAGAATAGATCAGGATCTTTACCCGTTCCAGCTCTACAGCAGGGCTGCTCAAATCTGGCGCATGAATCCGAGTTCGCTCCTGCGTTCCCTTTCTCCCTTATCCCTATGATAATTAAACATTTTTAGTTAACTGGATTGGCCAGAGTTGTCTTCACACCGGACCCCCAGGTAAAGGGAGTGTGGAAAAATAGCAGTGCTTTGCCCACGAGGACTATGATTTGAGTAATCCTGTTCTACGATTAAATTTCAGAGGGTGACAACAAATTAAATTTGGACCTGGCAAGACTTCACTGTCAGAATGAATTGACGAGTTGCGCCATGTGGCTTCCACATATAAATGTCAGGTAGGCACAGGAAAATCAACGGCCTATTATAAATATTCTGTCATCGTCGATGGCTTTCTCCATGGTGACTTGCACAGCATTCACTTCACTTACAACCCACTTGGCTGGATATTTGTTTCAGAAAGTCCGTACATATCCTCCAGGGCTGGGATCTCTGCAGCGTTCCGGATGCGTGTTCAGTCCCCTTACCGTCGCTCCACCCCACCGTTACAGATGATGTCAGGGGGGCCGCCTGGCCTATGACCGCAGCGCACATTTTTTCCACACGCACTTTGGAAAGGTGCTGATTTTCCCAGCATTCCAAGGGCTTGAGTCTGCGCTGCACAGGAACCCTTCTGGTCGGCGTTCCTGTTATCCTTGGCCTTGTCCGTGCGGCGTGGTGAAAGTCAGCACTGCTTTCCCATGACCGTGAAGTCATCCTGCAGTCACCAGTGGACAGGAGGCTGGAAATTCCCCCCTTTGAACAACAAGAACCCTCTTGTTTTTGTTATTTATTCGTGTTTTTCTCTCTCCTCTCCACCCCCGGGATCTGGCACGGAACCGACCTGGGCAAAAGCACCTACGACGGCCACGCGATTCAGCGGCTGGTCGCCTCATTTCAACTTCTCGCTGAAACGCGATGTCAGGAACGCTGGTGAATGTCCGTTGAATGCCCTCAGGGTCTTTGCTCATGGCTGGAATGCAGTGAGGACATTTCCCGCACGGACGGAAAAGCGCAGGACTGCTGAGGCCCTGAACGCTGAGCAGCATTCACCCCCACCCCACCCTGCCAGCATTCACCCCACCCTGCCAGCATTCGCCCCACCCTGGCAGCATTCACCCCACCCTGGCAGCATTCACCCCACCCTGGCAGCATTCGCCCCACCCTGGCAGCATTCACCCCACCCTGCCAGCATTCACCCCACCCTGCCAGCATTCACCCCACCCTGGCAGCATTCGCCCCACCCTGCCAGCATTCACCCCACCCTGACAGCATTCACCCCACCCTGCCAGCATTCACCCCACCCTGGCAGCATTCGCCCCACCCTGGCAGCATTCACCCCACCCTGCCAGCATTCACCCCACCCTGACAGCATTCACCCCACCCTGACCAGGGTTTGGGGTTTCATTCCCACCCTGAACATCTAGCCAATTGTCATCACCACTGCCTACTTGTTTAATACTTTTTGTATATATATACTTGTTTACTCTTCAAAAAATATATATTTACTAACCTGTGTTACAGGTATGGTATGCAGCTGCCAACAACGATGTCTATCGCTGTGTTACTGCACTGATCTCTTGCCTGAACAATGATTGTTCTTACCATGTATTCAATCACATCTTGTAAGTCGCTCTGGATAAGATTGTCTACTAAATGCTTAAAATGTAAAATGTAAAATGTAACCAGGATTTGGGGTTTCATTTGTGATTGACATGAGGGTCTATGTTTACATCGAATCTGGTCCATAGCGCCAATGCACAGCAGTCAATCGAAACACTTTGGACCGCTATTTCGCAATGTATTTACACGCAAAGTGTACATTTGGAAGAGTGTTACGTGCTGGTATGGCTTTCCACAGCTGCATGATTCTTACACTTCATTCATAAGCTTCAGGGAGTTTGGGCTCAATATTGTCACCGACTGAACGAGAAGGGCACCAGCTCCTCACATCAAAAAATACATCATGTGAATGCATAGTATTTCCAAAAATATGTTCCCATTTATCCCATATATAAATATGGACATATTTATATGCAACTATAATATGGAATCCAATAGTATGAAAAGTACAATTGTGGACAAAGAAATGAGTCCACACGATCTGTTGTCAGAAATGGTGATTATTTTCCTGTCTCATGGTCCTGTGGGGTAATGGTAGATGTTTGGACCACCCTCAGACTAAACACACCACAATCTGCAAGACACACCTGCTCTTTATCTGATATGGAGCCAGACCTAGCGAGGAGAACCAAGTCTAAATCTCCAAGACAACTTCCTGTCTTTGCACACATATTCACGGTCGCTATTTTCTTTGCGTAATTACGGTGCATGGCCGAAAAAAGGGAGAATTAAATATTTTTTTATGAAGGGGCCACTGATAAATATGCCTCTTTCACCGACTTTATAATCCAGCCACTGTTAATTCGGTGAATAATTTGCATTAAAAAAGGGCGTTTATTTTGTGACCGGGAAGAAGTGGCGGTGTCTTAGAAGCAGGAGGGGGATCTCTTTGAATGCGGCGAGCAGTAAATTAGTAGAAACAGATGCCAGGATGTCTGGCCACTGTTTATTCCCGAGGAGTCTTGCATTCTTTATGTTTTTAAATAATTCCATTGTAACCCTCCGTTAGTTTTGCTTGGCAAGGTCTACCGATCACCAGGGTCTCAGCCCTTGTCTAAACCTTTGGAAAAGAATACATTGTTCCCTTTCCTAAAATCGCTTAACCTTTTCACCTTTATCTTTTATCTAATATTCAGTGGCTGGAATCCTTTAACTGGCCAGACAAGTGTGTCACGGTGGGTTTAGGTCTTCTTTTTGTCATTTTGTACTTTGCAATCGAAACAAAAGCAGTCAAGTCTAGTGGGTGTCTCAGTTACAGTTTGTGGGTTAGGCTAGGGACATGTTCAAACCCAGAACCCATCAAAACACGAGCTGTTTCTTTCATCCCCTGCTGAATCATTTTGAATGGTGTTCAAGCACTTACTGTAAAGATAAGAGAATTTCAAATATTAACCCACGGACATTATCATTCCCTCGCTTTTTATGCGTTTCCTACCGTGAGAGTACAGGAGATGTTTGCAGTCCCCTTTTTTGAAAGAACATAATCCATGCATTGTAATACTCTGCGCACAGTCAAATACTCGACATACAGTACGTGCAGATATGTCATTTATGAGCTTATAAAATTCTGTAATGAACCCAAATATGCCATCCCTATGAAATAACACATCAGTTATGTAGTGAGGAATGTCGAATGACTCATATTGCTTTGAAGTAAAAAAATATATATAAAAAAATACATGTTATATTACATTTGATATGCAAATTTGTGAAGTAATCCACATAGCATTTGATCTGTTTGAGTAACCTGCTCTAAGGGGCTGAGTAGATCTAAACCATGTCAGGAAAATGCCCCCACCACATAACAGAGCTGCCAGAACCCTTCATTTACTCAGAGGTTTCCTTTATTTTGGCAGTTACCTGTATATACGTACAGTATGTAGTCCTGCACAGGACTAAGGAAAAGGCTCTGCCCAAGGGCACTGGATGATTGGCTGTGATCGGTAATTGAGGTGTGGTTCTGTGTGGCTCAGTAGGTAGAGCGTGGTTCTGTGTGGCTCAGGAGGTAGAGCGTGGTTCTGTGTGGCTCAGTAGGTAGAGGGTGGTTCTGTGTGGCTCAGTAGGTAGAGTGTGGTTCTGTGTGGCTCAGTAGATAGAGCATGGTTCTGTGTGGCTCAGTAGGTAGAGCATGATTCTGTGTGGCTCAGTAGGTAGAGTGTGGTTCTGTGTGGCTCAGTAGGTAGAGCGTGGTTCTGTGTGACTCAGTAGGTAGAGCGTGGTTCTGTGTGGCTCAGTAGGTAGAGCGTGGTTCTGTGTGACTTAGTAGGTAGAGCGTGGTTCTGTGTGGTTCAGTAGGTAGAGCATGGTGCTGACAATGCTTATGCTGTGGGTTTGATTCCCATTGTGGCCACATATACTGAAAAATGTATGCATTCACTACTGTAAGTCGCTTTGGATCAAAGCGTCTGCTAAATGGTGTGTACCCCTTCCACCATTAACTTCAGGATTCTCCCACCTTCACCCTTAAAGAACACAAGCCCAATCAATGACACTGAGCACTATGTCACAATTCACTGTGTGTGCGATTCATCCTCGAGCCAAAATGGACGACTCGCAACAAACGACAGTTCTGATGCTTAGGGTATGTACACTTGTTTGTAGAGGTTAAAATATGCTTCATAGCTTCATGGAACTTAAATCACATTTTCACAAATATGAAAATACGTTTTTAATTCTTGTTATAACTTTATTGAATATGATGCATACAGTATATGTGTGTGTGTGTGTGTGTGTGTGTGTGTATCTGTGTGTGTGTGTGTGTGTAGGTGTGTGTGTATCTGTGTGTGTGTGTGTGTATCTGTGTGTGTGTATCTGTGTGTGTGTGTAGGTGTGTGTGTGTGTGTGTGTGTGTATGTGTATCTGTGTGTGTGTGTGTGCATAAATAGCCACATAAAGATAAATAACATGTTCTGCATCCTGGATGAAGTGTTTAAACCCCCATGTCCTGGGTCTTTTCGTTTTTAGAGGCATGTTATGTTTTCTTTCCCAGTTGTATGAAAACGTACCCCCAGCGATCCCCTGTGGGGTGGTGTTGGAAACAGCACCTGTCTAAGCAGAAACAACATCAAAATCAAATTCTTTCTGAGGTTTTTTTTCCCATCCAGTGTAGCGCGGGCTCACCTGCTGTGTTCTGTACGGCCCTTCACTGTTGTTGCTTTTTGTGTCTATTTTAAATCTCTTTAAGCACTCAAAGTATATGCTCTGTATTAATGAGCAGCTTGATGTTTTACATTGAGCACATTTTGTTGAGATATATACTGTATATAGGAGGTGGACAGGAAGAAGAGGACTCATATTTTGAAGAAGACCCACATTGCCTGTTCTCAACTGTTAAACATGGTGGTGGATCTGTTATGGTATGGGCAGCCATCTCGTGGGAGTCATTGGGCCTGATTATTAATCGGCAAAGGAACACAAAGCCATTTTAGGTGACCAGGTGCACCCTATGGTGCAAACATTGTTTCCTCAAGATGTTCCTCAACATTGAGCGCAGAAGTTGAGAATGGGGTATGCCTCAGTCATAACTCAACTGGGCAGTGATGGACGAAGTACACAAACCCTTTACTTGAGTAAAAGTACAGATAAAATACTACTCCAGTAAAAGTAAAAAATCCTACATTTAATCCCCTTTGCCTTTGAAACGTAGGGGAGCGAAAGTAAAAATAAAAATAAAAATGGAAATACTTAAGCACAGATACTTGAAAAATGTACTTAAGTTAGGGCTGTGATGGTATGAAATTTCCACGGTATGATAATTGTACTGCTCAATATCACAGTTGTTGGAATATCACGGTATCAGTTTTTGAGCTAAGAAAAGTATCACGCAAAGTTTACAATAGATACATATTTTAATTGAAAAATACAACAAAAAATGCAACTGAATATAGTTCACTTTAAATCATTCACTTTGCGAATTAAGCAACATCTTGCTTTATCACATTATCATCTTATCGGATCTGGTACTATATTTAGCTGCTCACTTTTTCCATTGTGGAACCTGATGCTCACGCAGGTGGAATGCAATGTTGGACATGTTCCCTCCTCCATTACATATTTCCCACATTCTCTACAGATCCCTTCTGAACAACAACAACACCATCTTTTTTTCTGAATCGAGTCCACATGGATGAATGAGTTCCCTTTTTGGGGGGATATAATTTGTCATTACAGACACCTCGGCATTGGAATCAGCGGCAGACAGCGCAAGTTTTATAAAGGACTGCAAATGGAGATTTATGCCGTGTAGCTAGCTAGCTAATAACAGCTACCTACCACGGTTGGGAAATGCAAGGGAGCTGTCTGCACATGCGCAATCGCATTGTAAACAAAACTAAATTCAAGAACAGCTAAAGAGGTGGTGGGATCAAATGACATTAGCAGACACCCCAGGTCCAGTATTATATTGTTTAACCCATTAAGACCTGGAGTATTTATTTTTGCGATTAATGAAATGCGCTGTGATTCGCTGAAATTGGGGGAAATGAAGTGCAAATTTTTTCCAGAAAACCCTCAGGTTTTAAGAGGTTGTGTAGAATAATTGCTTAGGTTTTAATAGGCGTTTTTAGCAGGCATTTTAGGTCTGAATGGGTTAATATGGATTATTTCGTATTTTAGTAGGATAACGGTTGACATATTTTTTCCCTGCATGAAAATAGCTTTTGCCACGTGATTTACTATCACGGTATTATGTTAAGTTTCTGATAGTACTATTTCATACTTTAATATGGTGGTGTACTGGTATGACACCCCTAACTCAAGTACAGTAATAAATACAGTACTTTGTTACTGTCCACCACTGAGAATGGGGTATGCCTCAGTCACAACTCAACTGTTATGGCAGGGATGATTTTACTCGTTGCGTTCGACTTAAGTGTCAGGCTTAAATTGGAAATAGTAAAAAGGGTGTAAGCATTTGTGAATTTTGTGAATGCATTACGTTTGAAGCACTTAATCTGGTACATCGTCTTAATCTGGAAAGAGAAAAAGAAACATTTTTAAAAGTTTAGTCTTCCTGTGGTGGCGCTTCAGGGGCTGTTCGGTCGCCTCACTCGGCAGTTCATCCTCAAGTACTTTTTCATTCAGCAAACTTAAGGACAAATATTTGTTGTGTATTGGGAAAAGAAATGCAGAATGTCCTCAGGATTATTTCTCAACATGAAGGACACAGTGGAAGGCACTGCGATGTGGCTCAAAGTTTTCATTCGTATCACATTCACATTTCAGTAAACAACAGAAGTGAAACACATCACAGAGAATCACAAAGTTACTCAAGGCTGCACTTTTGAGCCACAAAAACAAAGCGCTGGTCTTCGCGTTCGGCTCAAATTAGAATCGATAAGGAGGACGTCAGCATTTCTGAGGGCATGCATTATGCATCCCGTTTCTCCCCATTAAATAATCTGTCTGTGAAATACATGCAAAATTAGATGACATGTCTCGCACTTCCGTACGCAAAATGATGGGTGACTACCATAGCTGTTTTGCTGTATGTAAAAATGAATAAAATATTATGTAAATGAACAAAGATGTCATTTTGACGCTTGGCTTGCAAGCATCATACAACAATAATGAGAAACCTGTTATTCATATTATTATTTTTGTACTCCGTGATACATGAGTCAGTCAGTTTGTCGTTAAACATTCTGTTAAGTGTAGATATGCGATTGGGTTCTGAGGAATTTCTAAGTATTGAAAAAGGTTGCAAGTGAAAACACCAGAACTATATTTTACATCTACACTACCCTCCAAACTTATTCACACCCTTAAAGATGAACAAAGAATGCTGTATAAAAATTGTCATCTTCTATAGTGTTTTCTGAGATTGGTGAACATATTGGGGGGATTTTTACCATTCCTCCATATACAATTTTACATGATCCTTCAGTCTGCACTTGTGGACTGCCCTGTTAAATTCAAACCACAAGTGTTTGATTGGGTTCAGGTCTGGAGACTGGGATGGCCATTGCAAAACCTTAATTTTGTCACCAGTTAACCAGTTCTTGGTTGATTTTGAGGTATTCTTGGGATCATTGTCTGGCTGAAAGATCCATTTGTGGACAAAGTTTCAGATTCCCGGCAGAGGGAATCAGGTGTTTGGCCAAAATGTCTTGCCACTTGCTGGAGTTCATGAAGTTATTGACCTTAGCTAGATGACCAGTAGATGCAACACAACTCCATAGCATAAAAGATCCACCACCATGTTTCACCATCAGCATGTTCTTTACAACATAAGTTTCCTTCTTCCGGTGGAGAAATCCACCGCTGGTGTGCATGGCCAAAGAGCTGTCAGAGTTCCTGTGCTGTTCCAGACACTTAAGGCCTCTGCATGCTTCTGCGTAACTTGTGCGACTTCTTCGCGGTTTGCGCAATGCAACAATGTCGCAAGCACTGCAATATATACGTCTGCAAAGGTGTGTTGCGTCATGCCTGTGCAACATGGTGTCCTTACACTTCTGTACACTGGTCGGTGTCAATGTATTGAACAAGGTTGATAAAGTTTTTATGAAAGCAGGGAAACTCCTGTACCTTCAAACTCCTTCAGGTAATCTCTTCCTGAAGCTGGTTCATTATACAGAGTCGAACAAATGATGCTAGCCACCTATATCGTTAGCTACTAGCTCAATGACTATGACAGCTCCGCCTCCATTCGCTCGCTAACCAACCAATCGATGCTGTGCAACATCTACATGAACGGTTGCGCTGCGGTCGCGAGTTTGATTCTTGTGCTGGATACGCGACACCCTCTGAAACCCCCTCTGCGTGGGTCGCAAAGGTCGCGTTGATGTTGCAGAGCCCTGGTTGTGTTGCTGTCGTGTTGTTGTCCTTCGAGCATGTGGAGGCCTTGGTTTCCCTCAAAATAGCTTTTTTTAAGGTGACCCTTCCAAAACGCCTATTAGCATGTCTGATGATGTACTTGGAGACTTTGTGTCACCAAGACGCAACCCAGTTTTGTCGATCTCCATCTGTGGCCCTTTTTGTGGGAGATTTTTACTTTACCTCTCAAACCATCTGTCTCACTGTGCTAGAGGGAGCAAGATGCACTTCCTCTACCAGGCAGGTTCACCACTGTTCCAGTGGATTTCAACTTCTTAAGTATTAACCTAATTGTCAATAACCCCACTGAAGCCATAGGAGACCACAAAACAGTATGTACTGTTGTGTGTATTGTGTAATTGTATCTACTACAATTGATCTGACACAAGCAAAAATGAATCCTGTCTTGTTTAAGTCCTGAAGCTTGATGCAAATTTTCACTGGGACATAAAAAAATGACTTTAATAACTTGTACTTTGTTGTTCTAGAATATTCTCATCTACCCAGTGCAGTGTATACCTTTTGTCATAACGAATGAGCTTGCGCTGTATAAAAAAAAAACGGAATAACTTTTGAGCAAAAAACATTAGGGCACATGTGAGTGCATTTGGCACTTTATGCGTTTTTTCCATTGCTGGGTTTGCGCATTAAGAGCAGGCTCGGCTCGGTGTGTCTGGCCTGTTCTGCTCTGTGTACACTCGTTGTTTACTCACACGCTGAGTTGGCGATAAGTGCCTCGACGGCTCGACCGGGCGCCGCGCTCACATCCTGGGCCTTCATTACCCTGATACCTGATGACAGCGCTGCGCAGTTGCCGGCATTCATTATTATTATTTTTTTATATAAATAAAAAAGTCTTTGCGGGTTACCGTTTTTAACGTTCGCCGGTGAAACGCGATTATCGCCGCCCTTCAATGCCGAAATTACAGCAGGTTTTCCTCCTTGGCGCTAAATTCTCTCCCCGCGTCACGCCCTGTGGCGCTAACATCCTCATCACACCGTGAGATTCCACTCTTAAACCCTTTCCCCCTGCTGTTTGAAAAATATTTCTCATTTCCCTCCCCCATGGTGTAACGAAATCCCCAAAGGCGAACCATTAGCGATCTTCCTGCCTCTCCCCAAACACTTATTACTATCGCCCTCTCTCGCGGTGCTGCCTCATTGGCTTTTAGTAAATTATGCAAATGAGATCATGTTCAACATATAGTTTTCCCCGTTTTTCCTGCGACTGTGAAAGTTGCGCACAGATTTTCGCGAGGCCATTAGAGCGACTGAAGCTGTCAGCAAGATTTATGCTGTGATGACACACGAGATCGAGCGCGCTTGGTTCGTCGTTTTTATCGGCGCGCGCTCGTCTTTCGCGGGTTTTATTTATGGGCTGCGCCGTTTGCCCGTTGGGCTCTCTCTGCCTCGTCTTTATTGTGAGCGCGCGGGCGTGGTGCGCGCGCAAGCGTGGAACTTTCCCGGTGACTGATCGTTTATTTAGACAAAAACAAAGTAATGTCTGAGAGCTATTCGGCGGGATAACTTCAGCTCCGCATGGCTGCCGTCGCCGGCACCGACTGTTTTAGGGAGTTGAAAAGTGAATTCATTAAGCGCAACGATACCATTCAAATTGTTAATGCCTTTGTGTCGCACCGCATGCTGTCACACCGCGGTGTTAATCTGAAAAGAGACATCGGAAACATTTAAAAGGTTTTAGTCTTGCTGTAATGGCACGCGAGGAGCTATCATTCAGTCGCCTCCCCTTGACAGCTCATCCTCAAGTTTAAGTCGACGGTTTTTTTGGAGGACAAACCTTCTGTGCGTATTGAAACGTAAGGGACAAATTAAGGTCTTCACGTGACATAGATTTTTTATTACCAAAAACTCAAATGAAATGTAGGCCTACATGTTTAACAGAAATGTAGGAATAAAGTCTTTCAGTGTCGGGACTGTATTTTTGTTTTAGATACAGTATATCTTCATGAAGGATGCTAAACTTATATGTTAAGATGTAAAAGTAAAATAGATATATTTTTTAAAAGGGATGAACATTCGTTTCAGCTTCACACCAGCAAATAGATGGTGATTTTAAAGGCTAATTTCAAATGATCCGGTTTAGATACCCGGGTGTGATGTGGGTTCTCACGGCCGCTACACACACCACTGTCCTGGAGGCATTGAGCTGTTTAAATCGCAACGATGACATTAATATTTAGTAGAATTTGTACACAACTCACTGAGATCCATTATTTTCTTTCCGCCTCAGCTTCACGTTCCCAGACTGCAATGCATTTTGGGTGATGGCAACTTCCTGTTCAGCTGTCTGAAAATACAGAGAAAAAATGATTTCCGTTAGTTTTAGCTTGAATAATTATTTTATCTCCAAAACAATGTACAAACCTTTGTAATTATGCGACACTAAGGGCAAAGGTAAACATAACAAATTGAACATCCTTTAAGAGGTAAATTCAGTTGTAATCTACAGAAACCCTGCCAGCTGAAAGAAGTCCTTGAGGTCTCATCTATGGTATTTTTGCAGTTTTCGCTTTTAATCAGGACCTGAGCCGTTTTCTTTTTTCACTATCACTGCTTTCCTGTTGTCATTTTACCCTCCAAAACCCTCTTAATTAAATAACAATTACAGCTACGGGTGATGATACTTTTTCTAAAAACATGTCTTGCTAACGATGAATACCCAAGTACTTGTAATAGTACAGATTAACATTAATATACACCCGTCGTTAAGTATAGCTTCACCGCTGACATATCAAGACACACCTGAGGCAGTCGTGGAAAAAACTGACGAGTGTTGCTAGTCATTACATTACATTACATTTTAAGCATTTAGCAGACGCTCTTATCCAGAGCGACTTACAAGATGTGCATAAATACATGGTAGGAACAATCATAGTCCAAGGCAGGCGAATGAGAATATACCTTATGAAGCTGCTACAACCCCCCCCTACCTACACACACACACACACACACACACACACACCACCACCACATTGTCATTTTTCATTTACTTTAACGTGGATGGTTGAAGTAATGGGCTATTTCAATGAATAGATTAGGGACTGTGAGTGAAAAACAAATGACAAATCCCTCTTAACCCCCCACCCCCCTATCCTCCCTCCTCTCTCCTCCCTCCCTCCCCTCCCCATCTCCAACAAACATCATTCTCACCATCGTTATTAAACACAACTTTTATAGATTTACTTCCTGCAAAGTGGCACTTAACCAAGGAGCCGGGGCAGGAAGGAAGGAGGAGCGGAGGGGGAATTACAGGTTGCCAGAGTGGCTCTGCGCCGGGGGAGTGACAGGGGGGATTATTTCGCTGCGAGGGCCACCTGCGGCGTGTTGTGACAGCCGGTCATTACACCTCTGAGCGCCGCGCGCGGCTGAAGGTTCCGGCGAGATGCAAATGAGCTCCGGCTGTGTGGAAAGCTAATAATGTATTTTTTTCATCCCCCCTCCCCCCCTCCCTCCCCATTTTTCACCCGCTCTCCCCTTCCCTTGTCTTTCTCTCACTCTGATTTAAGGTGGAAGGTTTTCACTGTTCCCTGTCTCCCGGTGGTTCAAACCTGCAGCTCCGAGCCCTCTTGAGGTACGTGGAGGGCAGCTAAGAGGGGAAGGAAGTGTGGCATAGCCAAAACGAGGCTCGTATACACATGAGGTTGCAGGCTCAGTTCCCAGCTGGGGCCAGTGTTGCCATGGCCCTCGTGGAAGAAGACTCTTAATTGCTGTGGGGAATGTGGTGAACATACAGTGGAGTGATGGGGGGGGGGACAGTAAGCTGTGGACTCGGGTGGCGTAACGGTCAAAGCGTTCTCCCGGAACGGAGGTTGCCCACTGCAGCCACGGTTCGAAACCCGGCTCTACCAGTCCGCCTCTGGCCGAGAACCCCGTCAGGGGGGCGGCAATTGGCTGACCATCCCAGGGGGAGGGTGAGCCGGGACGGGCTCGGCGAGAAGCGCGAAAGGCGTCCCTGTACGGGAATAACTGACTTGCCTCTGAGGACGAGCGGCGGGCTCGTGGGGGAGGGAAAAGTGAAAGAAATAGAGGATGTAATTGGCTATGAAATTGGGAAAAAAACATTTTAAGAAGATAGTTAATGTAAAAAAAAAAATGCAAATGATAGATTACATAGTATATTTCCACTTCCAATAGCTGAGTAGTCCTCCCTATTTAGCGTTGTGATAAGGACAAAATTTGACTGCTTAAAATGGCAAAATATTTCCCAGTGTTACACACACATAGAATAACCCATTCTTGTTGTGGATGCAGATTAGCTTACAATAGCTGTGCATCTGAGGAAGTGCTGGCCCCTTGCCAGACTTCATTTTGACCCAATTATTATCGAAGGCAATTACCTCGTATTGATTCAAAATGAACTAAGCATGCCTACGCAGACACGTTTATATCACATCAGTTTGCATTTCTGCACATTGTATTTATTTAGGTATTTAATAAGTGTGAAACATCCTGAATTTGTATGGCAGGTACTTATATGGGTGATTCTTTCTGTCGCTAATCCAGATATGTGTGCTCCAAAAAGCTGGGCAGGAAAAACAAAGCATTTTTCAAACAAAGTAACTTCACTCCATGCCTTACCATTCAAAAAAGGTGTACGCAATCACAAAGTGATCCTCCACTGATCAATAGGGCCTGTCAAAAAACACACACAGAGGGGGCCTCAGGTGGCGTAACGGTCTAAGCATTCACTTGGGAAGGCGAGTTGCCTACTGCAGCTGCGGTTCTAAACCTGACTGTGCCAGACCGGCCCTGACCGGGAGCCCCAGGGGGAGGGTGAGCTCGCCGAGAAGTGTGACGTGTGTCTCTATAAAGTGGGTGGGCGAGTTCCATCTCGGAGGAGGCGGATCATCACCGGCCTCAGGGAATTAGCTTGCCCCGTAGTGATGGGCGGCGAGTTTGTGGGGGGAGGACTGATCAAAAGGAATCGAGGGTATAATTGGCTACCAAATTGGGAGAAAAATTCGAAAAAAATCATAAACAAACTTTAATAATAATAAAAACAGAGAGAGAGAGAGAGAGAGCTACAACGGCCACATTAGGAAACGGAAACGAGTCTGTCCACAACCTGCACTAGTTCTGACGCCACTGCTTTCGAGTGTCTTTAAAACGTAATTCTCAAGTGCGAATTCACAACAGCTTCTGATGAATATATCAGCTAGGTCCTCCTCCAGCTGTGATGACGAGCAGAGATGATTTATGAATACACCGCTACCATCAGATAATCGGGATATCAACCCCACCCAGCGGGGTTGGAAAAAGATACCATAAATTAATTAATAACTGGTTAATTTTACACTCCTACTTTAAGAATATTCTATGATTTACATAAGAACATAAGAATACATAATGATGAGAATGGACCGTTCGGCCCATCTAGGCTCATCATGTCCAAATCTAAAGAGTTCTAGTAAATCTAGCCTGACTTGAATAGCCCAGTCTGTACCTGACCTGGCAAGCTGTTCCAGGCATTGACAACTCTCTGTTCTGAAAAACGTCCTAATATCTGTGCGGAATTTGCCTTTAACTAATTTCCACCTGTGGCCTCTTGTTCTGCTGACCCCACTTATCTTAAAAATCTTTGGTATTTAATTTTATTAATCCCTTTAGAATTTAAAACCTCAATCAAATCCCCCTAAGTCTCCTTTGCTAAGTTTAAATAGATTGAGTGCCTTAAGTCTATCATCATAATGCATATCAATGATGCAGAGATGTTGACTCATTGTCTCCCTTGAAGAGGAACTAGCACAGCAAGAAAAGTAAAAGATGATATTCCAAAAGCCCGCAGCTCAAAGGCTGAGACATTGGGGCAATAACGAACTATGTTGTTCTGTACTCCACACTGCCTCAGTAGTTTTATATACACGAGGCACCTAGGGTCGCCCCATGAAAAATGATCAGCTGTTTACCGCCAAGATTCATATTTAACACGTACATCTGTGAGTATGTCAACTGAAGCTTGAAATTATCGTGATGTTTTCCGGAGGAGGTCAACGAGTATTTGAAAATTAAAATGAGGGAAAGTATTTTAATTGGACATACAGTGTCAAAGAGCCAGCGAGAGTGCACAGAGCAACTCAATGAGCCTTGTGAGGCTGATTCATGAAGGCTTTGTACGTACAATCAAACTCTTACCCTGGGTTTTATTTCTCAGAGAAACACCATGGGCTTTTTCTCGTCCTAAATTGCCATCTCCATTATGAATGACAGTGAAATACCAAAGCAGCTGCAGATTAATACATTTGTATGAATGTAGTTGTATTCATTTTTTATTATAGATTTTTCTATTAATTTAATTTAGGACTTTTTGACTTTTGTTTTGCTTACATCCCTTCTTGCAGCAGCTTGTCACATATAGAGTGGGTATATAAAGTATTCACCCCCCTTTGGCATTTTTCACATTTTATTTTCTTACTTATTTTGGTAAGTCTCTACTGGCTTTGCACATTTGGAGAATGAAATGTTGGCACATTCATCTTTACAAAACTGCTCAAGCTCCATCAGGTTGGATGGGGACCAGTGGTGAACAGCTATTTTTAAATCTTTCCACAGATTCTCAATGGGATTGAGGTCTTGGCTTTGACTGGCCCACTCCAGGACATAGATTTTTTTGTTTGTAAACCGCTCCAATGTGGTTTTTGCTGTATGCTTTGGGTCATTGTCCTGCTGGGATATAAATCTTCTCCCAAGTCCCAGGTCTCTTGCAGACTGCAGCAGGTTTTCCTACAAGATTTGTCTATATCTTGCGCCACCCATTTTGTTGTTGTTTTGTTATTATTATTTGAAATTATAGAGTATTTTGTGTTGATCAGTGGCAAGAAATCCCAATTAATTCCATTTTGATTCCATGAAGTAAGATTTACATTTTTACATTTTTAGGCATTTAGCAGACACTCTTATCCAGAGTGACTTACAGAGTTTACATTTTTTTCTTTACATACAATCCATTTATACAGCTGGATATTTTTACTGAAGCAATTCAGGTTAAGTACCTTTTGCTCAAGGGTACACCAGCAGTGCCCCCCAGCTGGGAATTTAACCTGCAACCTCTGAGTTACAAGCCCAGCTCCCTAACCATTACACTACACTGCCGCCATTTATTTAAGAAAACAAAGTGTGAAAAATGCCAAAGGGGGTGAATACTTTTTATTCCCACTGTATATGGTGTTTTTCAAGGTGTGTGTTTACTCAGCCCCTGTTTCATTCTGTGTGCAAAAACCTGTGACAATTAATGTTTTCTGGGAAAAGAAAAGAAATGGCTGGTCGCTGTTTGTTTGTGCTTCTTAAATAGTCCCTTGAGGGACAAATAGCACATATCTATTTATTTAACTGTGGTTGGATACTGTTTATAGCCCAGTTACTGTCTGCCAAAGGCATACAAATCTTCCTGTTAATTGAGCAATAGTATGGCTATTCACCCAAAAGCAGAGAATATATACATTGAGCATACGTGTCAGTGAAGGGTAGGCCCAACATTTAAGGCAGAACAATTAACAATCACATTTTGGTAATTTACCCTACCATGAAAAAGAGAATAAAATAGTATTTTCCAAGAAGCCAAGCACAATAAATCTTGTCATTCTTTGCTTTAGTGTATTTACGGTGATAACCAAGTCTAGAGATGAAACGGCAATACCATACAGGAGTAAACAGCATGCAAACACTTTGCTCCCGCGCTAAGAATAAATCCACCTTAAACCATGCACATTTCACCCAGATTAAAGAATAAAATCTCGATCATTTTAATAACCCCCTTTATGTTGGTTATCTTGCAACCATTTTTTTTATCTGGAAGTCTGTAGCCAAAGGAAGCTAGCTGTTTATTGCTGTTTTGTCAGCCGAATGAATCATTTTTATTGTTTTCGGTAATGCCTGCTCTTATTCCGAGGGTCAGATTTTATTTAAATCTTAGTCCATTAGGAGAGCGGAGAACACTGGGCCGTTTGATAAACACAACCAGCGGGGGAGGGCTTTCTCAGACACAGGAAATGTTCCTGGAGTTAATGCGAGCTGAGCCACAGGTACACCTGGCCCTCGTGGTTCTGTTTACTCATCGGGATATTTGAAACAAACGGCACACCGGCGTTCGGAACGAAAGCCCCCAGAGTGTCTCGATGTGCCGATCAGACAGATAGCCTCAGGCACCCGCCCCCGAGCCCTAGATCCTGTGAGAAGTGTGAGCTGCCCCCATCAACCCTCACCCCCACGCCTACCCCAGTCCCTGGATCTGGACCCCCTTCACGTGGTTTAGCCCCCCCCCCCCACTGACCACCCAACTCTGAGGCATAAAGTCATTCAGCCCTGAGTCACCTTGGACTGACCATGATATTGTCTTTTTTGGACACACCCTGTGCTGGCCAGAAGAGGATGGGCTCCCCCCCTTTTAGTCTGGTACCTCCCAAGGTTTCTCCCTATTAAGGGAGTTTTTCATTGCCACTGTCGCCTTTAGGCTTGCTTTTGGGGGGGTCTAGGCCTGGGTTCCCCCTCTGTTAAGGATTTTGTGACAATTTATTTGTGAAAAGCGCTATACAAATACATTTGATTTGATTTGATTAGATTTTTTTTGCAGAAGGCTGCAAAAAAAGCCATCGTCCATCTCCAGAAACCTCCAGAGACAAAGCCATCGATACACTGATCGTTTGGGATAAACATTGTGGGGGGGGTTCACTTGCCTCCTCATCTTGAGGTGATTGTTGTGTCGGTCCAGAAGTAAAAACGTCCTTGGGACGTTTGGGCTGCTACACAAATCCCTCCTGGTCCCAGTACATTCCAAGATTCTCTAAATAATGTTGGAGAGATTGTTGTGTGGGCCCATTTCCATGATCGATGTACAGTTATTTGAATCATTTTTCCAAAGTGCTGTACCAGGGAGTAGAATGACAGTACTCATAGGAGAGAATATGGGGTGTGTTTTCTGCCAAGATTGTGTAACAAAGGGCTTCATTCATGTAAAGAATCTCTCCACAGCTAGTCCTATTTCAACACAACACTGTATCGAAGGCCAATCGGCTATAAGCAACATCAAAAGTCAAGTGTCATTCCCATAATTATAATGCCATAATTACTACACAAATCTGTAAATTCAAATGCCTTGTATGTTCTAGTGTAAACAAACTAACAAACGGATTACGAAGCTTGTTCTGGCCGATGCCTACAGCGGTCTCTTACTTAAAATGTCTGGACTGCAGAACAGGATTCCAATTTTTGCATCCTTGTATATATTATACACATTTTTCTTTTTCTTTTTTGTATCACTGGTGTTTTATTTTGTTAGCAGATGCCCCTTACACTTATCCATGTTATCTGTTTATACAGTACAGTTGGATATGTTTTGAAATAATTCATTCAGGTTAAGTACCTCGCTCAAGGGTGAAACCGCAGTGAAGTCACCAGGGACTCGAACCTGCACGCCACTGGGTCCAGTTTATCGCGGGGTCACGCCTTCAAGCTGAGATGTTGTTTTCCGTTTTCCTCTTTGGAAGGGCTGGGTGTTGGCTGCGGTGCCTTACGTGCGTAAGCAGGCCTCGGGCTGCCCACACACTCACATACTTGTGGGCAGCCTCCGCTCTGGACGAGAGCAGTTCCACCGTAGATTTTATTCTAAATAAAGTCTTATTAAGTGTATCTGTTTCCTCCCCCCCTTCATGTTTGGCTTGCAGGGGCGCACACAACCTTCCACTGTTTAGACTTGCAGCTTATGCCTTAAATGTCTTTAAAAGTAACTAACTACAAAGACCAGTGAACAAATCCCAAACTGCAAAGATTTTCTTTTTTTTTAAACAGTAAAACATTTGTGAGATCTAACACAATAAATAAATAATGTAGTTACAAATGTGTAGCGTACTGTTACCAATAATATGCACGTGTGTGTGTGTGTGTGTGTGTGTGTGTGTGTGTGTGTGTGTGTGTGTGTGTGTGTGTGTGTGTGTGTGTGTGTGTGTGTGTGTGAGTGTGTGCGTGTCTGTGTTTGTGTGTGTCTGTGTGTGAGTGTGTGAGTGTGCTGTACACTGTACAGACTATTACATTTTTACCAATAATATGTGTGTGTGTGTGTGTGTGTGTACTGTACACTGTACAGACTATTACACTCTTACCAATAATATGTACATGTGTGTGTGTGTGTGTACTGTGCACTGTACAGACTATTACACTCTTAACAATAATATGTACATGTGTGTGTGTGTGTGTGTGTGTGTGTGTGTGTGTGTGTGTGTGAGTGTGCTGTACACTGTATAGACTATTACACTGTTATCAATAACATGAACGTGTGTGTGTGTGTGTGTGTGTATGTATATGTGTGTGAGTTTGCAGTACACAATACAGACTATTACATTGCTACCACATACAGTATGTGCCAAGATGCAAGTATTATTATTTAAGAATATTCCTACCACATATTCCCACCGCATATCCGTACTGTGCAGCCTTTTGCCTGGCGCTCAGTCCTACTGTACCGACGATTCAAAGGCAGGAGACTGGGCGGGTGCCGTTTCTGTCTGAAAGGGTCTGAAGTAATGCAATAAAGTCATATTTACAGTAATGTAGAGACAGGAATTCAACTTTATTGATTAGGTTAGTTGTTCAATGGGGCCTAGAACAAGTAATTTAACAGCTCAGTTAAAACAGCTGCACGGGATGTGTCCACGGGGCACATAATAACCCCCCGAAAATAATAAATTAAATAAACAGCTTTACTTTTTCTTTATGTGAGCGCGCAAAACATGCCTGCAGCAGAACGTTTCTGTATGTACCGGATTAAACGCAGAACTGTAAAAATGAAGCTGAGCATTCCAGTTAACAACCTGAATCAAAGCTAAATTGAGTTAGTTAAGCTTGAATGAAAACCAGCATGTGTTCTGAATTCCCGGGACCAGGTTTGAAAAACACTGCCTTTTCAATATAAAACTGCACTTACAAACAGGTGGGCTGCATGTCCTCAGGTTGAAAACCGCACAAGTTACCAATATTGTTCTTGCTTTGGGATATCTCTGGGTTCCCATGTCGCTACAGCTGCCAAATGCAAACTATTAACTTGCGAAGTTTCATAACGATAAATCGTGCCGTTTTCCGCCCACTCCGTGACCTTGTCCTTGGAAAAAGCTCATGTCACAACAAACTGACGGAAAATAGGATTTCAAACAGCTGGGCCGGGATACAGACATCCACTCTCTGTGGTAAAACAGGGCTGCCTAATCTGTAAATGATTTTAATGTTACGGTAAAAAATAATAATAATCGTAAACTCAGCTCAACAAGAAGGCTTCTTCATCAAATAAACTGATTTACACTATCCTCTAAACTGTCAGTTTGGCCGTCGCTTTCATCTCTCTCTCTCAGCACTGTAACGGAGCTTTAACAGACAAAGCGATTAGTTTGGGGGGGGGGTTTCAACTATTTCGGTCGCATTCATTGACTGTTGATCTGGGTTTCTCCAGTGGTCACCTAAGGAATAAAGAGCTGTACTTTTAAGCCCTGATTTCGTGTTGTTATTATTAACATTTTTTTAAATACCATTTCTATCGTTTGAGCGAAAAGCCTCAATTCGTCGCGAGACACGGCATTAGCGCCGCGCGCGCGAATGAAAGACAGATTATCCTTGGATACGAACTCCCATGTTGTTAGGGTGCTGGACCGCTGTACCGACACGGACAATAAACTCGACTCGGGGTCCGCTTTGCGGCTGTCAGCTGGGGCAGCAGATTGTCGGAGAGAGAAACAGGATCCGGTGACTTCACAGGGTCGTTATGACACCATGCTGGGCTTGGGGGGGGGGGGGGACGGAGTTAATCCACAGCCCGGTGGACCGGCGGCTCATATGGTTTCTATATGGAGAAAGATTTAGCACCCGTGGCTTGGTTCGGCGCGGATGAAATATGCTCTTCTTCTTTTTTTTTTTTTTTAAATCATAACAATAACAACGGCAAAAAAAAAAAAGGTTTTAATCCAATTCCTGACAAGGCTACTGTGTGTGCAGCGTGACACGGGCCGAGGACAAGAACGCGCTTCAGAACGTTCCGGAAAAGTCAGCCAGAGGAGTTAATCTTTTTATGCATTTTTTGTTGATGGAGATGGAGAGAGAGAGAGAGAGAGAGAGAGAGGGGGGAGAGGTTGGATTGTTTTTCCTTTTCTCTTTCTTTTGTTTTGACAGTGTCTATAGGCCTACCTCGTTTGTTCCAACAGGTGCGATCAAAACTATTGGCAGCAGGACAAACTGTTGGGCGTTTCGCAAAAAGGCGTAACTGTACCTGGACGAGGATCAGAAGGAACGTATGAACGCCCGTGTGAAAGATGAGTGGAGAGACACGGTGCGGAATGCTGTCTCTCTGTCCTGGACACCGGGCCTCGGTGGGGGTTGGGAGAGGGAGGGAGGGAGGGACCCGTTCTCGTAAAACGATTTCCTGTGGACGCGCCTGATGGATTCTGCTTGACATTGTGCGCCGCCTGTGCGAGAGGGGAGGGGGGGAGGGGGCTGGAGGATGAGTTCCCCCGGATTTAGCCTGCGGGCGGAGACTATCTCTACCCTGGCAGGCCGCCCGTGGGACCGCGTGGCCGCTTGCCCATCCCGGTTCTTCCGTCTCCCCCTCCTCTCGGCTCTCCCGCGTGGTGCGTTTCCTGGGCTCCAGGCTGACTGTGATTCACACACGAGGCCCAAACGGCTCTGTCCCCCCCCCCTCTCAGTTCGCATAAAACAGCGTCTACTTTCAATATTGAGTCACGTGCTGACACGTGCGTGGCCCAATATGATCATGATAATGTAGATCATGCCGAGGCACCGTCGTATTCTGCAAAATAATTCAAGCAATGTACTGTACGTGATAATGTGCTACATTAGCATTGTGAAACGGGAGCTGTAGGTTGTTGTTTTGTTGTTGTTCGACAATTGATTTTCCTCAATACCAGAGGCGATATTAATGTGAAGTTACAAATGTATTGTAAAAATATAACAGATAGCAGAAGACGTGTGTCTTCAGCTCGTGAGGTGAACTTGAACACATGGTCATAGGAATGGGAAGGATTTACATTTATTTTCTTCATTCATTAATGCAATTTGGCCCTCATACACCAACGTCAGTGTGAGATATTTTCCAAATGTAACCTTTAGAGCAACAAAAAACCTGTTGAACCTGATCTTTAATTTCAGAATTTAAAAAACATCCCTGAAGCCATAGGGTGGTCTCACCACCCCAACATCCTCCGTGAATTCGGGAGAACGCAGAAAAGCACACGCATGCCACCAGCTACCACCTTATTCTCACTCTGCGGTCGACAAGCCGATCTGTGCGGTCACTGTGATGGAGGGTACAGGCTGTGCACAGCTGGCACAGGGAGACTGCAGCCAACTGGTCACCACACCCCCACCTCTAAATGAATTCATAAAGCTATGAGCTGACTGCTCCAGCAGATCTTCAAGAGCCACCACCTCTGGGGGAGACTGTACTATATCAGAACGCATCACAACATTTTGTCAATTTCCTATAAAAGGCTCTAAATATTGGATTGGATTTCAGTTTTTGTCATTTCACCTCAAAAAGTCAAAACATGGCTTCAGGAAAATCTGATCTGTCATCGTCAATCATAACGTATATTCTCACTTATACTATCAGTAATACTAAAGATCCCAACTGCATTTAAACTGTATTTTAACACAGCAATAGCATTTTAATAAACTTTTACGTTTATATTGATATGTGTTTGCGCCTGTATTTTGTTTTATTTATTTAAACCTTTTATATATAATTTATTGTGGACAGGTGTTGGAAATTAGACCTTTGGCTATAAACACTTAAAGCAATGCATTTTTTAACATTGCTGCAATGCTTTACTTATCTCCCTGACAAATAAACAAATAAAAATCAACCAGAGGAGTCCCTGGTGCTTGAAGAGCTGAGGACAATCCCGCAGACCGAAACTCTCCCTCCCTGGGCAATGCTAGAGTTGTGCACCGCCCTGCAGCGGAGCTGGCCACAGTCATCGCTGGCACGGTCAGGATTCAACACCAGACCGTGAGGAGCATCCACACTGGAACTCAGGACAATATTAGGAAAAACTACCCAGAAGCCTATTTTTGGGGGGGTTTGTGAAATTCAATCAATGCGTTTCTAGTAGAACGTATAAACAATCAGGTGTGCTGTGAGTCTGTGATGACGTCTCTCATCTGGGAAAGATCAGGTTGAACAGGGCTGTTCAGGGGCTGCAACTACTTTGACCTTCCCACCCAATCACCAATCACTGTGGCACCAATATTCCCACGGTAACCTTTACCACCACACATCAGCCAATCACACGCAGCCAGGGACAGAACGCATGAGAGAGTGGCTCAGTCACATCGAATCACCAATCATGTGCTTTTCTTCAACACTTTGGTCAAGTTGGTTTGTGATTGGCCGGTAAAAAAACAAAACACAGCATCTACACCCCCAATAATTATATTGTTGTGGGGTTCTGTTCAGGATTAATGAAGTTATTCAAGTATAAATCCGTGTCCTAAAATGGATAATTAATTGCCAATTAACAGTGCTGTATTAGAAATGGTCAAATTATGCATGTCAATTAAGCTAAACGATTCAGTTAATTAACTGTTAATTAAGGCCTAAATATAAATAATGACGAAACAACAATCAGATGTTTTAATTCTGCCACGAAGAGGCTTTATTTTTTTGGTCAACACAAGGACTTAGTTTGCCAATGCCATAGCAGTGTATAAACAGTTTAAGTGAAAAATGTATTGTTATCAGGGAACATTACCTAAATGTTAGGGAGTTGTATTAGGTGATAAGTCCATTGCTGTTGGCCTTATTTGTAGAGTTGTGCAAACGTTTTATTTTTCCAAAGTGTCCCTGTTAATGGTTTTGCAATGACTGAAGTGTAAAAAAGCAAAAATGTATGTTTGTTCCAGAAAGGGCAGTGGTGGAGGTAAGGAAGAGAGGGATAATGGAGGATGATGAAATGGTTCCTCAAATAAGGTGGTTGGTGTTGCGTTGGTACATGATTGGAACGTGAGGTCTTCTTCTCCAAGCAGTGAGACAAGATGAACAGCCAATGGGCAGAGCTGGATAAATCGGGGTGTAAAAGAAACATTCTGGGAACGTTTGATTATAGACGTTTTTCAGTCCCACATCTTCTTGCATTTTTTTATTTTGAACAAAAAAAAGAAAAAAAGGAGAGTCAAAATAGCCTCAGAATGTTCACAGCCAGGCTCATAATCAGCATTCTTAGCCTGCTGTTTCAGGCTTCTGGCCAAAGCCACTTGGAAAGGTATGCAGATTTACCGTGAGAATAAACAGCTGTTTCACTTTCACAAATGAAACCTTTTTTCCCGCCCCTCCTGTGCTCCCTCTCAGGCACAGGGTCTAACGGAAAACACAAATAAATAAGTCATACAATACACTTTTTTTTTTAAATCTGTAGAATTAAAATATTCTGCAGTTTAACCACCCAAAAAGCAAAGAGCACCTGCCCTGGAATTCACCCAAAGCAGCCGTGCCATGGAAGACAGGTTTGGGGAGGGCTGGTTTGCTACAAGCAGGCCATTCTGTCAGAGTAATGAACTGGTCAGCATTTTCCACAACATCCTGATCAATTGCTTTTTTTGCCGATTGTGTCTTATCCGTGATATGTTATGGCCACCTGCAGGATCCCATCCCCCACGCCCTCCCATTCCACCCTCCATGTCTGGGAGAGTGAGGAGGCTTTCTCCAATACTTCTGGGAGGCAGTGTAGCATAGCGGTTAGGGAACTGGGCTTGTAAGGCAGTAGTTACAGGTTCAATTCCCAGCTGGGGGCACTGCCGTTGTACCCTTGAGCAAAGGTACTTAACCTGAATTGTTTTAGTAAAATATCCAGCTGTATAAATGGACTGTATGTAAAGAAATGTAAACTGTGTAAGTCGCTCTGGATAAGAGCATCTGCTAAATGGCTGTAATGTAATGTAAACTACCTGGCCCTTACGAGTCAAACGTCATCTTGGCTCAAAGTGTAATTAATGGCCAGGAAGGCAGTCTTAGTTTACAGGGGGGTCAGCCCCCAATGAGAATGTGAGATGTTCACATGCAAAGCACAAGCCTATATTTTCAATTCATTTACTGTTACATTCCCCAAAACAAAAACACCACAGCTGAATGGCTCAAAATTGAAATGCCACTCTCTATCTCTATCTAAAAATAGATATTAAGTCAAAATGGTTTTTAGAAAAGAATAACTAAACATTTTCAGGGGGGCTGAGATGAAAGACAGGGGGTCAAATAAGGTCGCCACTGTGCCAAACTGTATTCTCTCATAGAACCTGAACATTTCAGAACCGCATTCAATTTTATAACCTAACAGTTCCAAACCATATTCATGTTTACAGCCTGATAACTTTAAACTGTACTGACTTACACAACCTGATAATATGAAACCATATTCACTTTCACATGACAATGCCATACCGTATTCACTTAAACCACAAAGTGGTGGCAAACTGCCGCAGCAAACAGATAGCGTAAAAAACCTTTCTGGGATGCTCTGTGTGGATAAAGGAGATAGGGACCGTCGTTAAACAAGATTTGAAGGAAGCAAAATACATTTATACCTAATTTATGTCATATTTACATTTGAGCAAATCCTTCCATTGTTGTTAAAGAGTGTGTGCAATTGCGTCAGCCAATTGAGAGTGTATGAAGCACAGCAATGAGCATTAATGTAACATTCCATAATTTATTGTTTCTTTTGATTGAATTTGCTTCAAAGCTCAGCTTGCATGTGTTTGTCAGCTGGTCCACCCCCCACCTCCCCCCATTTGAAATATTTAAAGATCTAGTACAAGAAAATCCCTACTTTTTAGGGTGGTCACGGTTCTTTACCTCAGGAAAAATTAAAATTAACACCTGACTCCAAAATAGCTCACACCCCCAGAGTCAAAACAGACCCATTACCGGTAATAAAAGATTAAGGAAATGTTAATGTATTCTCTTTGATGTTTTCTTCCCAAGACTGCGTTATCTCTGTTAACGTTTTTTTTCTCCAAATGAAACAACAAAATGTATCTTTGGAGGAACCCATTTGTGTGTGCCTGTAATCCAGTGGCATTTTGAAAAAGCAGAAGGTCCAATTAGAAATGTTTTTGAGTGGGATGAACTCCTCCGTGTTCAAACATGAACTGGCAGAATGTCAAAAGCAGTGAGATATTGCAATGGTATATCTCCCTCTAGTGGTAGTTGTGAGTAAGGCTGCACCTACTGTATTTCAGGACTGTAGCTGATAACAAATACTATATCAAAAACATCTTATAATTGGCCAAAGAATCCGGCAATGGCATCATTGATACATAAAAACAACTGTTACTAATTTAGGTTGAGACTATGAATTTAACATAACGCTAATACAAAGCAGTCAAATGTTATGCTTTGTATCGTCATCATAAGTCATGTCTCAGTCAACTTATTGTTCTTATTATTTGGAAACCAGCATGTTGAGCATTATTTATCACTGTGTATGAATTTCAAAAAGACAAACCCTGTTTACCTTGCACACTTTTAAATGTCCTCATTTAAAAAAGATTAGACCTCCATAAATGAAATTATTGGTGGATAGAATGAGATGATATGACCTCTAATAAAAAAGCCCTCTTTTGCAATATGAAAATTAATAAAAATATGTATGACCACCATCTGTGAGCAGTTTCCTAACAGCAGACCAATCGTTAGTCAAAGGTCGTTGTCACCTGTCGTAGTAGCCATTATGGGTCAGTTTGTAAAAAAAAAAATCCAATTTGTAGTTATTTTAATTACTACGTTACGCGCAAAGTCTGCAATACTGAAACTAGAAGCAGCCAGGATTTAGCTCGGCATTTATCCAATCAAATGTCTGCAAAAATCAAGCAAAAATCACTGATGCATTGTGGGAGAGAGGCCCCACACCCGGTGCACGGCAGTATAAAGGCTTTGTCAAATCCGTTTTGGAATGATTATTCAATCTAATATTTTGCACTGTAAACCTAACGTACTTGTCTAGCCTGACAAGTTCTTAAACGTATCTTTCGAAATATACTATCATATACTGAGATTATGTTTTCATCTGTGAAGTTTGCCATGGAAACAGCTCAAACCGTAAAGTGTGTCTGCGTTATCGAGTGAGTATCATGTCCTCGAATGCAATCTCAGATAACCATTACAAACGCTGCGTTTCATTGCTCGTGGGCTAACAGGATTTTGAAAACATTTCGGAAAAGTGTAATCTTGATAAGTATACCAGTGTGTGTGAGTGTGCAGTCCACAATATACACTGGGATGGGTCTTAAACTCAATCTGGCTCAGGGTTAGGGGGTCCTTAATGGTGCAGCACAGAAGGAGATGGACAGAAAAAGCCAATGAACGCATAAATCCGTAAGTGGAGATCAGAGATATTGTCTCGGACGCGTGGAGAAATGGGCCGATCTCGGCTGAGCTGAGCTGAGCCGTAAACGCCTCAAAAATGTAGGAATTTCAGTCCTCTTCAGATTTTTAAATTCTACCGACCACGAAAGTAGTCCTTTTAGTCAGATTTTAAATGCTTCAACAAGATTTTAAAATTTCAATCGTCTACAGATTCTAATTTCCACAAGCCAAAATGGGGTAATTTCTGACTTGTCTTGAAACACTGCACTGCCTCATAACATTCACAGACCAGACTATTATATCCATCACTAATATTTTGCAATTAATACAACGATTAATAAGGGGTTAAACACCCATAGTGAGACAGTGACATTATTCTATTAAGACAATAATTCTCTGTCTGATTCTGAGTCTGATTTGTCCAAATATGGCTTGGTTTTTGTCCCTAAAACCATACGAGGGAAATAAGAATAAAACCTGTTTAGATGTTTGCACCAGGCTTCTGTAATGTTCTGTCAATGTTCTCTGTGCTTGTCCCTTACAAATAAACTAATAAATAAATAAGTGTATTTCCTCATTTAACAAGGCTTAAATAGTACAGGAATAAATACTCTAGGACTATAACCCAAACAAGAAAGTTATACGCTGTATTTCTGAACCACAAAGCTTGCATCGAGTCTACATTCTGACAGCAGAATAACAGGATTATTGGGGAAGGGCTTGAGTGTCTCTAATCAGGCAGCGTGCTTTGATGTCACTGTAACTCAGTCTAGTGTCAGGAGCACAGAGCACTTCCTGTGGAAAGACCCCGTGACTAACTAAGGTGGGGCGATGGCATATTTAAGCAATTAGTACATTTGTTTTTCAATCATTAACGTTTCGGTTTTTTTCACGAATGAAGAAATGCTTGCTTAAGTCTCTTTAAGATTCTCAAAGCGCAGGGGCAGAGGTGGCTGGCTTCAAAAACCAGATGGAAATTGGTTTTGAAGTTAGCTGTGGGTTAAACTGTGGGTGAGATACGATCAGAAGAGATTGTCACACGATACAGTAAGGTACAAGGAATAAGTTCAGTTATAGAAATCATTTTGAAAAACGTGGCCATTGTCTATTTCGTTTTATGTCCTTTTTTGATTTTGTCTGTTCTTTCTCCCAGTGGGTTAAAATGATGACAGTGTGATTTAGCAACAGATTAAAATAGGTATTTATTATCTCCTATAAAACAGCTACAATCTGCTTCTATATCACATGGAGCAGGAGGAGGGGGTGGCATCTATAGTACTACGCTCATGGTTTGTCCAACAAAATGTTGTCTTTCCACAACACTTCGAGTTTAATTTTCTGATACCTATTCAGTTGTTGTAAGGAGTTAAAAGATGTCTTTATAAGGTTGAGAGGCACTGAGAAGCGGGCTCTGTTGTGAGTTCTGTACGGGCAGGCCCGCATGGCCTGGTGCTGCAGTCTGGCTTTGACACGGCGCACAGGAAATGGCAGCTCCCTCTCCCCGCATCTGTATGCTGTACGGAGCGCACACCACATGCCTGGAGCAGATGCCATCTTTATCAGCTGTGGGTTATCCACCCGATTACTGTAAATAAGATGTTCCACAATTAAAAACACTTACGGTACAATAAAAAAGCCATTTCTCCCTGAGAAAAGTATCAAATTGAATTATTTTTTTCTTTCTTTTTTATTATTATTTCCAGTCGAAGAAATCAACTTCCTGTAATTGCCTGGAGAAATGTGCCAGCCGTATCATTTCGTTTGCCCTTTTTTGACTAATGATATTGTAATAAGATGCCGAGCAATAGACTTCAAATGGAAAATATAATTAGGTGCATTAGTTTGTCTAAGCAGTTATGAGATCACGAATCCATCAGATTTTCAGCGCCCATCCTGAAGGCTATGCATCAGTGTCAGGACGGCTTTGATGGAAAACGTGTTCATTTGTTCACTGTTGCTCGGATTCGCTTAGCCTCCGACGGAAAGGAGCGGTTATGACAGCAGCACTGCAACACGCAGGGGTTTCAGATAGTGCTCTTCATTCAAAATAACGCTTTAGTTTGGCCACTGTGGGCAATCTGGAGCACAGTAATGTGCAATTAAAATTAAGCAGTACCATAAACAACAACAACATCAACAGCAACAACAACAACATTATTATTATTCATAATATTATTATTATTATTATTCATAATAATAATAATAGTTTTTTATTTGGTTAAGGTTTGTGTGTATTATTTAATTATTACATAACTAAAATGTGTTATCGAGCTTCTAACAAATACTTGTGAAATTATTTTAATTCATTTTAAGAAATTATTTTAAAATCTTGGGGCCGATTCTGTTCCAAAACATAACTTTGTCATCGAGGACAGACCTTTTTATTGACCATATCTGTCTAATCTAACATCAATATTACAAATACATAAGGCTATCATACAAAGTTATACGAGATATTTGTATTCCACTTTAACACCATTCAGTGTATGTCCGAACCCCCTTAATTATTAATAGATCATTAAGTATTTTAACCAAATATCTATTTACCCTTGTACACCCTTGTTTCAATTAATTAAACAAAAAAGTACATATGTGTATATATATATATATGCATATGTATATATATATATACTTCGGAGCAATTTCTGCTCATTTATTTCTGTTATCAGCAAAGGAGCCATTGGATTCTGTGGTGTGATTTAATTTCATTTAAAAAATGTATGCTTACAACTGAATGAAATTCATAAACTCATATGAAATATTATATATGATTTGTACAGAGAGGAGAGCCTATATGGCACACACACACACACACACACACACGCACACACACACATACACACACACACACACACACACACACACACATATACACACACACGCACACACACACACACACGCACACACACACACACACACACACATATGCATATGCACACACACACACACACACACACATGCACACACAAAGAAGAGGAGATGACAGCAAATGTTTAAGTTCGGTGCTCCCTCTATTGGTCACAGAATGAAAAGTCAGTTTACAATGATTTAAGTTTTCTACATAAAAAAACAAAACCATTTTAAAGAAGGAATAGATCAAAACAAAATAAAATGTCACAGTCAAGGAGCTTCCCTTAACAATTCACAATCTAGTCACTTAGCAGATGCGTTTAACCAAAGCGATTTACAGAAACCTGAATGAATTCAGTAAAAACTGTTTGTCTTAGTCTTCACCTAGTTTAAATATATTGGCACACTCCGCCCTGCTACACATCTGCTCATGTGCCTCCTGGCTACCTTCTCAAAGCTAACTCAAAGCTTGTTTTCTGCAAGCTTATGACTCATGGTATTTACCTATGGGGGGGGGGCATGTTTGTGATACTGTACCTAGTCTCACATTCCATATTCTAATATTAACCCATGGCACATGAGCATAGCTTTCACAAGTAAGGAAATAGATATGCTATTCTTGTTTGAAACATCAAAAAAAATATTTCAAAATGAAGTGTTTTTATTGAACGTGACTCATAGTATAAAAAGAGCAATCCCTTTGATGGTTTGGTGAGGATGTGCTTCCTGGCAAACTTGTATCTATGGCATGTTTCCATGGACTTACTTTTTCTTCCGAGATGATGCCTGTCAAATCATGTCCAGGTTTCCGGGCTGCCTGAACTGTCAATCAAACAGCAGGATTGCTTATATGGAGAGCCAAGACGTGGTATTGGTGATAAGAAAAATGAGTTTTTTTATGTGAGTCTTTTCATAAATGAAGTGCACAGATGTGGTGAAGTGAACACACGCCAGCCCTTATCGTTGCTGCTGCCGGTAACATCTTACATCTTTACGTCTGACAAAAATAGTTTCTTACCTCGACCCTCTCTCAAATAAAGAATGGAAGATGAGGAGAGGCAGAAGGACTGAACGAGGGAAGAGCAGACACAGAAGAGTCAGGTCTCAGGGGGGGCTCCACTGATCCACAATATCACATTGTGTCTAACTTTGATAGATCTGTTTCTGCCAGCTGGGCTTGGCCGTGATCTCGATATTTTAACTCATCTAAATTCATATTCAAAAGTGTAGTCGGTGTATTTTCGCCAGAGGCCCGTGGTGATGCAATGAAGCGCCAGCAGTGATCCGAACAGACAGTCTGTCCCTTCCGCCGTATGAGACCTGGAGATAAGTTAGCGGAGTGGGGAGGAATACAGTGCAGTTCCAGCGCTATTCTTCCTTACGACTAAACGCTGAATAGAAAGAGACGGCAGCCTGCGTGATGAAGACGGCTCTAATCCAAACGCGAGTGGCGACATCTAAGCCAACGGGCGCCCGATATCTGCGCGGGTCAAAGCCGCGCGGCCGAGTGATTAAGGTCAAACGTAATATCGTCAAATATATTTAAAACTCACCCTCCACATTCGCAATCGCGTGTGGTTCAGAACCGTGTCATTGCGTTATACGCCTGTTACCGAATAGATTGGGCGAACGCAACACGAGGAGGAAACAGATAATCGTCTAATGCCCACAGCGTGGCTCCGATGGCTGTTTAGATTGAGGTTAACCGTTAACTGTTTGGGGTTTTTTTCCGTGTCACGAGTATCCTTATTTTGGCAGCCCCTCTTGCATGATTCATGAAAGACCAAAGACTGGGGGGAAAAAAGGCTAATTGTTCAAATTAATTTGCGTGAGGGACTAAGCAAGAGATAACAGAATTACATCTGTACCTCTTTGGCACACGTTCAACAAGAATGGTCCCAGGCTGCCAGCTGCTTAAAGATTTGATCTTTGCCAGAAATTAAAGAGCCGAAAAAAATGAATGTAAATTTTCCTTAGGTTATTCATTTGCACTGAAAAGGTTGGTAAAAAATAATGGTGCTTAAAAAAAAGAAATCCTGTTGATAAGCTGAGGCAATACTAACAACAGATAAGTATGTCAAAACATTTATGCAGCAAAAAATGCTTTAAACCTCAAAGGGAGGATGAAGGTGGCATATAAGTTAAATTTGGCACCGTTATTAATCTCCATGATAATGCTTCCATTACTATCAAAATGATTAAGTTCTGTTTCACTGCTGTTATCCATCATTCAGTGTGTTCTTAGCAAGCTGGGATTTCTCAAGTCCCATTGTGAAGGCTGCCCCAGAAAGGGGGAAAAACCCCCAGCAATTTGCAAGGAACTCTGGGAAATGTAGGAATTTCACAGCTGCTGCTCACCACCAGGGGCAGCATTGGACACTTGATTATTCCCTGATTGTGTTATTATATAATTGGTTAATTGTTTTATTGTCTTATTGAAATTATTCTGGGCCGTGATTGTGCTATTATATAATTGGTTAATATCATTGTTTTATTGTCTTGATTGTTTTGTAATGTAATGTAATGATTGTTTTCACCTGTGCCTTGTTTCATTGTCTTGAGTGTTTCCACTTGTGTCTTCTTTCACCTGATTGTTTGAGTGGATTGTTGTCTTCGTGTTTTCACCTGTGTCTCATTTAGTTCATTATTTAAGTTGTCTGTTTTCTATGAAGTGGGCTCTGTCTTGAAATGTTTGTTCCTAATGTTTGCCTGCCTCTGTAGTCGTGCTGTTTCAAGCATCGGCCTTTGTGTTGTTCTCTGATCATCTCCGATTATTATTTAACTTTGAGTTTGTTTATTTTCTCAGTGTTTGTTTGTACTTTTTATTAGTTAGTGTTTCTCTGGTATGTGTTAAATTCCATGGGTCCAATCTCCCTGTCCTTCTTTCAAGGAATGATCATTAGGATTGTTATAGAGCCACCTACTGTTGGGAAAATTAATCACACCAATCGATACAAATGGCGGTCCACTACCGTGGGCCCTCCCTCACCCCCTTATGGCTGGTGTTTGGCTTAAATTACAGCCTCTGTGTTTGACTACAAAGGCCCTTGGAGCATCGATAAAAGAACCTAGCTAGGTTAGAAATACCAAGCATTTATAAACCAGGATCCTGTGTAGCATTGATTTGGTGAGCCAGCTGCATATGGTATGTCCAACACTTTGCAAAACTCAACCTTCCTTGTCACAGCTCAGGTGTTAAACTAATCATCACGGATCATCCTTCCTTGCCCTTGAGGTGTGCGTTGCAGCCAGAAGTGAAGAAATCGAAGTGACAGACAGCTTTTCCACAATAGGCTAATTTTACATCGATTGCTGCCGTTTGTCGATGCTAGGTGTGAGGGAGGGTCAAACCTATTTGGAGGCCACTTTCATTTATAATAATGAATAAACCTTCATTCCCATCTGTCCTTGTTCATGAGAGAAGACTGTAGATCAGTGGTCTCAAACTCAGTGCCACAAAGGGCCGTGTGTATGCAGGTTTTCATTCCAACCAATTACTGCTGCCTTAATTGGCTCAACTACTCATTTAGCCATATGCATGCACCTCTGTGCATTCTTGAAGTTAAAGCACAGAATATACTCAACAATTATTATTTAGATAACAAAAATATTTAATTTCACTTTATATACATTATGTGCAAGCCAACATGATAATTTAGCAAATAATGGAACTAATTATCTAATCAAAAGCGGAGGCTGCAGTAAAAACCAGCATACACATGGCCCTCCGTGGCACTGAGTTTGAGACCACTGCTGTAGATTCATTTTCCCTCTTTTCACTGCAAACATTTTCATTGTCTTATATATTGTGTATACATATATATATATAAATTCTAACATAATATATGTGCATCATCAAGAGTACTGGCATTCTCTAAGCAATTGAATACCACAACAAATTACAAATAAAGACAAAATACAGAACAAAGAACAGAAAAATATTTTTAGAGGATGCTCTTAAATAGCTATCAAACTAACATTATGTATCGTACGCGACAGCTCTTAGGCCACACACCTTATTAGGCGCAATCTTTGAGGTCTTTTTTTAAATTTCATTTTCCTCAACACACTGCATTTCATAAACATTATTCCCTGTGGGCCCTCTAGCCCGTCTGCCCTCTAGCCACTCAACTACCGGCAGTCCTGGGTGTTGTTTAAGGTTCCTTGACACTAAATCTGGCTTTGAGGTCATGTAGCCGAGTTATTAATTAGCGATAACGAAGTCTGCGGTGAGTGATTGCCAGACCGCTCTCGGTTCCCGTGGAAATCGGCCCGGGTAATTCTCACCGCGCTCCGAGCCTTCGGTTCATTTCCACGCTGCAGAGATGACAGCTTTAATAACCGAGATGATAAATCACGGTGGAAATCATTTCAGGTCTTGTCACTTAACTGACAACACTTTATTCTAATGAGGTGATAGACATATGTCCCTCCTCCCCCACCCACCCCAGACAAACGCATTCACACACGCATAATGGGCTTATTGAAAAGCATCAGAGCCTAGCACTTAATCATTCATCTACATTATCTTATCTCCCCTCCAATAAATTACTAGGTACTGGAGTGCGCTCATTAAAATGCGTTATGAATGTCACAGTCGCTGTTCAGAAGTTCCCCTTGTGCTGTCGTCTCTGCCAGGAAAGAAACGGTGAGTGTTACACTGGGCGGCCATCTTCAGGGGCCGGCGTTGAGGTCTTTGGACCATTAACGCTCGGTCTGGTTGCGGTCCAGATGTGGTCCGAACGCGGTCTTAGTAGCAGAGATTCAACAAAGCATCAGACACTTTTAGGGAAAGGAACCATTGCAGACCTCTCGCTGAACTGCATGCATGGGCAAAGAAAACTTAATAAATAATCAATGAGCTCATTTTATTTTCTAATCTTTTTATTTGTTGTGCATTGAAATAGTTACTCAGCCCCTGATTATAGCTGAAGAACCACTTTCTTCCAAATGTTGTTCTCCCCGTCACTCCTACATCACCTGTGTCTGAATAGGTAGCGCTGCCACACAGCATACTACAGGAGAGCTAGCATTGATGTGAGGGGAGGGTGCACTGTGCACCTGTACACAGGTAACCTGCATGTGCCAGGTGAGTCCGTAGGGGGCGCTATTACAGTAGTAACCCGAGGGAACCCTGACAGACTTTAGCTCACTCCATCCCATCAGGAAACAAATCTGTTGTGTCCCACCATTGTGAAAAGTAGGTTTTTATTTGTATTTTATTTTTCTGCTTTTTTTTTTCCCCAATTTTAGCCAATTATGCAATTTAGTGTCATGCCAATTGACTTGCTGCCGTAGTCCTATTTTTTCTGAGCTTGTCATGTATCCCCCTCCTCATATTGAGAAGATTTGTCCACCTACAAGTATTTGTCTTTTCTCTGACAAAGGTCACAGACCAAATCATCAGCAATACAATTCTGTGTTTGCAAGATAAGTTAGCAGTGTTGCTGTGAATTCCTGTCCTTTACATTAACAGCCTGTTTGGTTTATTCAGTAGCACCTGTAAACACATGACTCAGGTGAGCAGGTCCTATTCCTCCAGAGATTCCACTCATAATACAGATTTGATCACAGAATGCAGCAGAATGTCAAATAGAATTTGGTTCATGAAATGGGTTGCTCAAGATGTATGGTCATAGCAATATAATTCCATAAATAATCAACGGTAAACACAAATAAAAACCTATTTACCAGCTTTTATTAATTTTGAAAAAGCAATTATGAAATCATTGCCTTTCCTGGTGGAAAGATTAATCGTGTTTTGACAGAAATGTGTCAGTTTGACACGAGCAGCGAGCATGAAAATTAGATTTTCCGGAGCAACAAACCTTTTTCTTGACAGCTGAGTTAGAAAGTGTCAAAATGTCACCTGTTGTTCTTGGTGCCTCGCCCTCTAATTTCGGAATATCTCTCTACCTCCTCCAAAGAAAAAACAGGACTATTACATCGTTAGCCAGTAAAAACCACTACAGTCTACAGACTACCACACCAGCGGTTCCACTGGATCAAAGCAAGTAAGTCTATTATTAAGCTGCCCCCATTAAATCAATCTAAATCTAAGCATCATAACTCTTTCATCTGATAGCAAGGAGAATAGTGGCTTGTCATCTTAATTCCAGTTTCCGTTCCTATTGGTTGACCTACTATACGCATTAGTACGTCAGAGGGCAGTCCGTCAACTCTGGTGAACCTTTTCTAACAGACAATGGAGTGTTGTGACTTGCGTTTGTCTCTGTGACGCGTCAGTGCACTACTCACATTTAAAACAATGGAAGAACTGCGTTTTTGGCGCATACCCCATTGTCCCGTGTGAACACGGCCTAATTTGTAAGTCGTGAGGAGCCGGAGCTCAAAGTGACCACAAGGGGGCGCACCAACGACGGCGGAACCAGAGCGTAGCGCAATATTTTATGTGTCACGTCAGAAGTCATAAAGTACCGTCGGTATAAGGATATAAATAAATACTCACGCCTTAACACCACTCAAACCCTTAATGTCATCACAGCTCGTTATTTGTGGTGGATGTCGCTGACGTTGTTGTTTTCTTCAAACAGCAAATCACAAGTCAGATTATATCGCTATAACCTTTGGCTGCGTTAACTACATGGGTGGGTTTACCCTAAACATTGTGAACAAATCAAAAGACTACAAAACTAACCGAACCACGGTAAAAACTATCAAAATGTAGGGCGCAACCGTATTTCCCCGTGGGCTTGGAGGTGCAGGGCACACGGCTGAAGGTGTCTGCTGAGCTCCGGCGCAAATTAAGTCCCTGGTTGTCAAGCGCGAAGAGGAATGGGCAATCACAGACTGTTTTCTTTAATTAGGCTCGATAAAGGTGAACGGGCAGAACATGAGTGGGAGACACATTCATCACGAACAAGGTAGGACATTATTTCATTACTTGGGAGAGAGAAGGAGGAGGAGTGGAATAACTGTGAGAGAGAGAGAGAGGGAGAGAGGGAGAGACACTGACGCTCGCAGAGTAGAATTTAAATTCGGCGACACGCAACGGAGCGTAACCGCGCAGCTCCGCTCGCGAGGTAAAATCAATGCGCCGATTTCCTCACCTGCCCCCCAAAATTACCGGCGCTTCTGTTATCGAGAGAAATCGCATCTTGTTGGACTGCTCCTCGGCTGAGGTCGATAACGAGGTTACATCACTACGGGAGAGCGCGCGGCAGGCAGGCAGTTTTTTTTTCTTCTTCTTTTTAAATCAATAATGCCCTGGCTTTTTTTTCTTCGCCTCCGCCGTCTGGACTCCCAAGACACACAGGTACTGATCGCTTGTCTGGCCTCACTTCCTTCCTATGATTTACAAGATAAATGACCTTTTACAGTAGCTCCCCCCCCCCACCACAAGCTCGGCGGAAGATTAATAGGTGTGTGTTCAGATGACAAACAGGAGAAAGTCGATGAGCCTGATGTACTTAAAGAGGCCTAGCTGCTCGTTAGGCTACGCTACCACACAAATGATCACACAAGTGATCTCTGTAACAAGCCTTCATACATTTTAAAATCTGTCAAATACATTATAGCCATTTTGATTATCACATTGTTATTTGGGCCACATGATTGCTTAATTTTTGTTTTGCCTTGTTTGTGGCAGACATTCACCAACGCACCTCCACCGGAAGATATATTTTATATTTTAAAGATGGATCCAAAATTGGCAATATAATATATAACAATGTATAAGTGCAAAAGGATAGGCCTAACACATTGTAATACAACCCAGCACGTGGTGAGTGAGAGCGTCATAGGTGACCTTTTCCTGGTGGACCGCTAGGGGGCGCCCATGCAACAGTGTACGCTATGTTTCAGAACGTTAAAAAGGAAAAAAATGTATTCTCTCAAACTGCCTGCATAATTTTTTAATTTAAATGATGACATTACCTTTGTTACGTTCCCAGCAATATGAATATTCAGCCACAAGAAAAACATGCATTTTTCACTTTATGTTTTATATAAACATTTATATATAAACACTATATACACTATATGTACCTATGTATAGTAACATGTCCTTCACTGTGTATTTTTAAATGATGTGTTTTCATTTTAAGTATATACAGCTGGATGTACAGCTGCTGCTACCAGAATTTCCCTTTTTGGGATAATAAAGTTGAACTTTTCATTGACTTGACTTGACTTGGCGGCAGTGTTAGCATAATGGTTCAGGAACTGGGCTTGTAATGCAAAGGTTGCAGGATCGATTCCCAGGTGGAGCACTGCTGTTGTACCCTTGAGCAAAGGTACTTAACCTGGATTGCTTCAGTAAATATCCAGCTGTATAAATGGATTGTATGTAAAGAAACTGTGTAAGTCGCTCTGGATAAGAGCGTCTGCTAAATGCCTAAAATGTCAATGTAATGTCATTAGTCCTCACTTCACCACACTGAGTCACTTCTGCTGGCTGGCCCGGGACGGTCAGGTGAGGACACGGCAGTCTGCACGCACTCGCTGTGACTCTCTTCAGACAACGTCACTTCACTGACCCAAGAGGAGCTGTCAGGCAGGCAGAGCCACGCTCAGTTCAGCACAGAGAGCCGCTGGAGTTCCCTCCATCGCTGATGGGAGAGCAGGCCCTGCTCCAGTGTGTACAAAACATCTCAAGAGTACGAGTGCTGATCTGGGATCAGTTTTCCCTCATCCGTATCCTAACCATTTCATTACGCATTATGAGCTAAACCAGTCCTAGGTTAGGGACGACGGATAGCGTAGCGGTCTAACGCACCATATCTTGGCTGGTCCGATACGAGTGTGCGATGTGGGTCAGGGATGCAGTTCGAAACTTGTCTATACCAGACTGGCTCTGGTCGTCAGCCCTGATCGGGCGTTTGGTTGTCTGCCCCAGGGGGAGGGGGGAGGGTGAGCCGGCTGGGGTCCGCCGTGAAGCACGTAAGGGTGTCTCCAGAACGTGGGCGGGCAAATTCCATCTCGAAGTAAGCAGAGTTTGCTGCCCTCTGATAATTAGCTTGCCTTGTAGAGATGAGCAGCGGACTCGTGTGGGGAGGGCAAATCTAAACAAATAGAGGGTGTAACTGGCCACCCAATTGGAATAAAAATGGAAAAATCTGAAACAAAATAAAAAATAATTTAAATAATTTAAAATACAGTCCTAGGTCAGCACTCCTGATGTCTCCGTGGGGCTTCTCTTAAAGAGCAGTGGCGCCCCCTGCTGCTCCAGTCTGGCTCTTTCAGTCTTCGCATCTGATCGTCACCATTTAACTGGCTGCCTAAATCCTTCCCCCTCACTACCCAGGTGCCAATCGGTGGTGGATAGTCCGGTTCAAAATGATATCCATGCTTCCGCTTAATGGAGGTGGAGATGAGTCCCCTCGTCTTACTATGAAGGACTTTGAGATCGATGATAAGAGCAAAATAAATGCAATGGGTTATTAGTAGTAGCAGTAGCAGTAGCAGCATGTTGTTATTGAGCCACTTGGCTTTAGGTGGTTCGTCAATTACGACACTTCCTCAGTATAGCCTGTGAAAGTGTCAGACCCTTCACAATCACAATCCCAAAGCTATCGTATCCTACTGTGCTGGACGGAGGCACGCAACCAATCACAAGTCCAGTGCAACGAGACGTTTACCCTCCGAGTCCACCGATGGATCGAGTCTGCAGCTGCAGGCCAAGAACAGCGGTGAGGAGTTATTGCACCCTTAAACTGGTGTTACACTTTTAATGCGCTGCTTTCATCGTAGGGGTCGGCCGATGTGCATTTCCACGGGGGGAGGGGGGGTAGTGGTACATAGTGATGTTGTTAAAAATAATGTTGTAGTGAAACCAGCAGGCATCTTAAAAATGCTGAAATGCATGTGTTCTTTATTCTAGCTGGCAAGTCTGTGAAAAGAATAAGTGAGAATCTATTTTTCACTAACTTCAGCAATAATTATTGTACCATATGAAACCAGACTGCGTAGTGATTTAATGTACTTGTTTTCATGTCGTTCACTTCCTTGTCGGCTTTTCAAATGCCAAACAAACAAACAAACAGACAAACAAACAAAGGGAAATGTACATTTCGTCAGTCCCACTCCACTCAGGAGGAAACCGCGATGGGAATCGCTTGATATGCCCATGTGCAAAGGAAAGTTCATTAATGAAATGCAGATTTGACATCTGTATGCATGGGTTAATCTCAAACCGGAACATTTGATGTTTTAACGGCAAAAAAAAGAAACCGAAGCAGTTTCTGGAGCTCCTGAGAATACAGCCGTTTAATAATTAATAAAACGTGGCAGAGTGCACAGAGTCAAAGGAATGACTGATCTGGCACACTCTCTGACCCTTTTTATACATTTCCCTCTCTTAATAAGGCACATTTCAATAAAGATGAGCCGCACGGCTGCTGTGCGTATTCCCGCTCACATGAGAGACACTTCTTCTTGTTAAATTGTGTTTAATATGCGCCCTCATTTCCCTCTGTGATTGTGAGTTTCTCTAAATGAGTCTGTAGGTTTCAAAGCTCTGTGGGGGGTCCACGATTGTATGTAGAGGTAAGGGGGGAGGCATTCGTAATTCTGACATCACAAGTTTGACGGTCTCTGAAATTAACAAATTAGCTTGCTTATATCTGTTGGCTTTTAAGTAGGCTATAGACGAATGCTACTAAATTAGGAAACGATCTCCAGCATATTTCTTTAAAGTATTTAGTGTGTTAAATGCTAAACCATTTGGACCTCTTGTCTACTGAATTTATGAGCTACCAAAGAACACGCAGTGTAATTTGAGTGAATGCCAAGAAAGGAAACATCTCTGGTGCCCCAACAATCCGTCTTTAGCGTGAGCCGGGTGAACAAATCAATAGACGGCCCGGGGGCTTTCAAAATCCCAGAACTGTGGAACCATTTTGAAATGCAGTGCTGAAAAAACACCACATACAGAATGTGTTTTCTAGGTCATTGGCTCAGAAGAAAGGAGGTCTCGTTTGAAATGCCACTGTGCTGTGGCAGTGACTCGAGCCTCAAGCGCAGAAGTGTTGACGTGAACTACTGCACGTACACTCATGAAACTTACAAGAGTTTCGCTTTTTGGGGGATCGTTCGGTTTGGGACGCACCACAGAAGTTTTGGGTGAGGCCTACTAAAGTACAGTGGGATCCAGAAGTCTGAGTCCACTACCAAGATCTGTTTGTTTTCATCGTCAATCGAAAACTAACACAACATTTTTACTCTTGGTTTTTGTTATTCAAGAATGTCATAAAACACTGAGAGCAGAGCTTAGTGAAGTAGTTAGAGGTGAAATTGTTCTCCTGAGTAAAAATTGTCTGTTAGTTTTTGATGAATGACAAAACAAACAGATCTTGGTAGTGGACTTTTGGCCCCCGCTGTATGTGTCACCACCTCGTGATGTGGCTGAGATTCCTATTAGGAGTGTTACCAAGCTTGCCGTTTTCTTTGTGGTAATAGCTCACTAGCTCCAGGGCAAACATAATCGCAAGACGTTTCTGCCCAGCTGCATGGCCATTTACTTCCACTTATCATGTTTTTTTGTTGTGGCAGCTACACAGCGGACCAGATAACCGCTCGTGTTCTCTCCTCAGCTCAGAGAGCTCTTCTGCTTCTCGTTCGCTCTTGTGGGAAATGGTCACAGGATTTTTACAGAATTGTATCTGCAGCATATTTAGGTTTTTGGTTTTTACAAGCTCATTTATTGTAGCTTGTAAACACAAAGATTTATGCCTTTAATTCAATGTACCATTTCAGCATCTTCCCATTGAATTATGATAATAATAATAAATAATAATAATAACTGTAGCAAAGTCATAGATTTAAGTGAGCATCTCCTTGCCATCTCCTGGCGTTGCTGGTGTTCATCATTAACAAGTAAACGTTTAACTCGGTGTGATATGAAAACTGCGTTCTTACCAAACCCTTTTGGATTTCACCGTGATAAAGTGCAAGACCAATAAAAGTTGTTGCGTGCTGTCCAGAATGTTTCCTGGCAGGACCACCTTCCAAACTCCGCCCTGTACGGTGCCCTCCCCTCCATCTCAAGTGTCATCAGACAGCATCGTCTTCGGCTAGCCGGACATATCCTTCGGCACAATGAGCCAGCCAGTCGTGTCCTCCTGTGGACGCCAGACTCTCCCCGTCGTAGAGGTCGACCTAACATCACCCTTAAATCGTCCATCGAACTGGAGACAGGACTGTGCAGGTCATCTCTTCGCAATGCAATGCTTGACAGGGAATGCTGGATGAAGCTCATAAAGTCATCACAGATGTGAATGAATGAATGAAAATGAATAAAAGTGCCGTCTGCTGTTAACACTGAAAAGAAACACAGAGTGGTGTCGGCTACAGTGTTACAGGTGATACAGAAAAAAATGATGTAAACACCAATCTGTGCTAATAGGGCGTTGGGCCGCCACAAGCTGCCAGAACAGCTTCAATGCACCTTGTGTCTTGAGCTCTATTGGAGGGAAGCAACCATTCTTCCACGACAAATTCCATCATTTGGTGTTTTGTTGATGGTGTTGGAAAACGCTGTCTCAGGTGCCGCTCCAGAATCTCCCATAAGGGTTCAGTTGGGTTGAGATCTGGTGACTGAGACGGCCATGGCATACGGTTTACATCGTTTTCATTCTCATCAAACCATTCAGTGACCACTCGTGCCCTGTGGATGGGGGCATTGTCATCCTGGAAGAGACCACTCCCATCAGGATAGAAATGCTTCACCACAGGATGAAGGTGATCACTCAGAATGGCTTTGTATTTATTGCCGTTTACCTTGCTCTCTAAGGGGTTGAGTGGACCTAAACCAGGCCGGGAAAATGCACCCCACACCATAACAGAGCCACCAGAACCCTTCATTTACTCAAGTGTTTCCTTTATTTGGCCAGTCACCTGTAAATTATTTTTGTACTGCAAAGCACAGGACAGCTGGTCATGTACAATGCTGCCCCCTTTGACACCTTTGCCATCCCTGAATGATTCCCACACGTGTGTTTCATGGTGCTGACTGACACAGTCTGTAAGCCTTCCTCTGATCTCAGATTAATCATCTCAGATTCATCATGTTCTGTAAATCACATGATGGCATAACTGAATTATTACAGGTCAGACCCATAGATAATGAAGGCATACATTACACATTTGGCTCCAATATCTCACTAATTACGCTTCAGTAATTAAGTGACTGCCATATGTTTCCATGCAAGGTACCTGTATGGAATACCAATCCATTTTCTTGTTAGGGCAGCTGTTGTGAGCATGGATTGTTCTAAAAATGTTTTATCGAAAGCTCTGTTTATTGTGTTTTTATTGACAAAACGTAACACATTTGAAATTGTAGTGTATTTGAGCAATATAAAAATGGCCAACCCAAACAAAGGCTATGTTGTAAGTGTAATAGATGACGTTCACTTACACACACACTTTGATTAGTGGACTGTGGAGTGAAGAAACATGCATGCGCTTTACTATTATCTGTTATAAGCTATCAAATCTGTAATTCCAACGATTCAAACACAAACTCAAAACACTTTAATATTGTCAGAAGGCTTCATTAAAAATGATGATATTTAATCTTTTCAATGTCTAAATCATTATCAAACAATTTATAGAAATGGTAGAGGCCACAGCGTTTAGTAGAATAATTGCAGCAATGCTAATTACTAAACAAAATATGAATTATGAATGATCTGTAGCCAATATAATTGTTAAAATAAGGCACCAAGACAAACAGGAGAATAATTACAGTAGCATATTTTCATCTCTAATGAAAAACAATTGTCAATTAACTGATCCTCTGCGTAATGTTTACCCTAATCAAATATATTTAATTAGCACCAAATGGTACTGAATGCATAATTTAACTGGCAAATTAGTCGCCATGGCTTTTTTAGAGGATGAAGCCCTAATTAACAGAATAACAACCGATGGAGTAATTAAGAACGTTTTTCACAATAGTACCTGGAATCTTGCATTCTTTTATTGAGTTCAACAAAATATGATTGTTGACAAGCATAATAAAATATATACAGTTATACCATAGCCTGACCATTCAGTGTGTCTATGGATGTGTGCATTTATACGTGTGTGTGTATGTGTGTATGTGTGTGTGTATGCATGTGTGTGTGTGTGTGCGCGTGTGTGTGTCACAGGCAGTCCATAATCCACTCTCATTGTCGTTGTCCGTAATCCAGAAGTCCTAAATCCAATGCAGGTCCTCAAAACAGTCACTAGTTGGTCACAAACAGGGTTTTCAAAGCAATCCAATCAATCCAGTAAGCAATCCAAACAACACAATTCTCTCTCTCCAATACTCCTCCATGCTTTTCCCTTCCGGTACTTCACCCTGATGTAGGACACAAGTGTGTCTTTTATTTCCCACGGGATTACTGCAACCACGCATCAGGTGTGTGTGTGCAGACAGCCCCGGGTTTCCCATTCAGATGCGGGGGTGGAGCCAGCCGGGCTGCTACGTAACACCCCTCAACCTCCACCTCTCTCCATGCCTCTGGGTGGCTGCCACAATATACAAAAAGCAGTATTAAACATGTAGGCAGTGGTGATGACAATTGGGTAGATGTACAGGATTCAGTGGTAGTGGAGTCTGAAAAGTTGGGTTTTGAGTCTCTTGCGGAAAGTGATTCGCAAGTGATTCCGCGGTCCCGACCGAGTGCAGAAGATCATTACACCACCGAGGGGTCAGAACAGAGAAGAGGCGAGGAGCGGCTGCCAGGCGCCCGGATGGATGGGACAGTCGTTTTGCCAGAGGAGGCTGAGCGGAGGGGTCTGGCTGGGGTGTCGGGTGTGATGAGTGTCTGGAGGTAAGGGGAAGCAGTTCCTCTAACCGCTTGATAAGCCAGCACCAGTGATTTGAATCTGATGCATGCTGCGATGGGAAGCCAGTGCAGAGAGGAGAGTAGAGGGGTGACATGCGTGAACTTGGGTTGGTTGAACACTAGATGTGTGGCAGCATTCTGGACCAGTTGCATTGGCTTGATGGCACAGGCCATTAGGCCTGCCAGCAAGGAATTGCAGTAGCCAGATGTGAGATCACCAGGGCCTGGACCAGGAATTGAGTGGCCTCTTGAGTGAGGAACGGTCGGATCCTCTGGATATTATAAAGGGAGAATCGGCAGGTCCGAGTGATCGCTGCGATGTGGCCCGAGAAGCATAGCTGGTCGTCCAGGGTCACTCCAAGACTCCTGGCAGACTGGGACGGAGACACTATGGAGCCTTCCACGGTGATTGAAGCATCAATCATCAGGGAGCCCTTCGCTGGGAGGAAGAGCAGCTCTATCTTCCCCAGGTTCAGCTTCAGGTGGTGGGTGGACATCCAGACAGAGACGTCTGCCAGGCATGCAGAGATCCGCGCCAGGACGGAAGGAGAGAAGGAGAGAAAGAGTTTAGTGTCATCACATAACAGTGATGGGGTAGATTGAGTTCTGCGGCCATTGGTTTGTGGTTTTTAGCAACTAAGTAATCTTAAGTGTCTACACTAGAGGACACACAGTACTACAGGAGAGAGTTAGTAGCCGGTCACCTGTGGTCACCAAGTTGAGTGGCAACCCCAGGAGCCCTGGATGAATGCACGCCTCCCCCTGGTGGGCTAATTGTGCCACTGCGGACTCCTGGCCATAGTCCGCTGCTGACACAACCTTGGCTCAAACCTGCGACTACAGGGACCAGCATGCACTTGCGATCACCTTTACAATGAAAATATGAGTAGGCCGCATTGCTGCTCTTGTTTGACACATTGCCCAAGTTAATAGTTGTTGGGTGGGAAGAATGGCCTTTATTTTAAGAATTGATTGGCGTAAAATTCTGACAGTCATTATTTAGTCAGGTAGACAACAGCTGTTTCAAAGGCAGAGACACAAATTGATGCATCTTGTCTCTGAAATCTTTTGGCATATTCGATTTTTGTAAAAATGGATTGGCCTCCACCCACGCTCCTCCGTCCAGTATTTTGAGCCAAGCGCAGAGTATTACCGTGTCTCTCAGGGACTCTGACAGGTTGGCATTTTCAATGGAAACGACACAATTAGGTTTATACTGCTCACTTTTTTTATGTGCAGATGGCTGCATTTGCTTTTATATTCTAATGGAAGCAGAGCAGCAGTAATTTTATTTTAATTGTTTTTGTTTCAGATTTTTCCCCTGTTTTTCTCCCAATTTGGTAACAATTATACCCTCTCTTTCTTTTTCGATTTACCCTCCCCCACGAACTCGCCGCCCACCTCCACGGGATGAGCTAATACCTCAAGGCAACGTTCGCCTCCTCCGAGGCGGAACTTTCCCAACCCTGTTTACGAGGTTGCCCTACCTCGGCGAGCTTGTGCCAGCTCTCCCTCCCCCCCCTCCCCCCCCCCTGGGGCGGACAGCCAATCAAGGCTCCCCACCAGGGCCGGTCTGGTACAGCCTGGTTTCGAACCACGACCATGATAGGCAGCTCACACTCATAAAGGACCACTCAATGCGAGTGCGTTACGCCGCTACGCTATCCGAGGCCCCTAGAATAGGCAGATTTTAAGTAGCCACTGTGACAACTGTCATCACCAAGAAGAGAGAAGCATGTGCAATATCTATGAGCTTTGACTTTTAGAAAATGAAGCAATGCTTCAAAGATTTGTGGGAATGCTAGTAACAGCACATCACATTTGGCTGTGAAGTTTTATACCGAGAGCTTGATTGAACATCGCCAGTGTTTGTCAGTGAGCTCGTCAACATTTGCTTGGAAATCTTCTTGGACATTCTATGAAAAGAGCAAATTAGCTTCTGCTGACACGAGACCAACCACAATTAGTCCTTCAAAAGGCATCATGATTAAACTATAAAGCCCTTTATGTACAACATTATATCTTGGTGCTACTTATAAGAGTAGTCTGTCATCACAGTGTATGTTCTAAGCTACGCACTCTATTAAAAAAACGGCCAAAATGAGAAACATTACATTGGTGGAAAGTGAATCGTCAGATCTAGGGTTTAAATGTGTACATAGTATATTGCATGAATGAAATTCACTTCTAAATATTTGGCAGGACACCAAATCCATTCCGAGTGTCATTGCTGAAACTACTGCAGTGGCACGATTCCAAACTGGATAATATGTAGAGGAAAATGTTACTTTTTATAAAAATCTAAAATCACTTGCGATCTTCCGCAAGAGACTCAAAACCCACCATTTCAGACTCCACTACCACTGAATTCCAATTGTCATCACCACTGCCTACTTGTTGAATACTTTTTGTATATGTATCCCTGCTTACTCCTCATTTAAAAAACATAATAATAATTACTAACCTTTTCCTTCCCAGTGTTACAGGTATGGTACGCAGCTGCCTGCAATGTTGTCTATCGTTGTATTACTGCACTGATCTCTTGCGCGAACTATGATTGTTCCCACCATGTATTAATGTACATCTTGTAACTTGTTCTGGATAAGAGTGTCCGCTAAATGCTTAAAATGTTAAGTCGAATACTGTAATGCATTATATTCAGACCCTGAAATATAAGCTTTCTTGTTACATAGGAAGACCACAAGGTGGCGTTTTTCAAAATTACTATACATTTATGCAATGATCACTTCACTTAATAATCTGCAACTAAGTAGAATGTATTGTCAAAGGGTGAAATATAAGGCATAATAATTTTCTTAAACATATTGGAACAATGTAATATTTCTGCCACAACAGTGATTTTAATAATGCCTTTCTTAAATGCGTATTCATGTGGTCCTTTGTAATGTGTTTGCATAAATAATATCACCACTAGAGGGCGTGAACTGACTGTGCTTTAAGCTATATCCCAAATCCGTGCGTGAACATGGTATCTGAATAACTTAGACTGTTTATTAATTCCCTTAATGTCTCAGCTCGGTTTAATTGTAATTAAACGTACAGCCACTTTATGTTTCGCTCTGTATAAGGAAGGGATCATATCCATATGCATTTTAAATGGAGCATTTAAATAGGCACCTCAGGCTATCCTCTGAAATAATTATAATTTAAACTTTTGTTCCTTTTCGCTTGAATTTCCATTTATGTTTCCTGAATGAAGCCAATATCTTGAGGGAGAGTTGGATATAGCGTACACACACCCAAGCCAGTGGTCCTCAAAGCGTACGAACGTACATTCAGCTCGACACTTTGCTTGTGTTTACTGTCACAGGGTCCCCCTCGGTGTCTGTTAAACGGGTCTTTAAAGTATTTCTGATCCAGATTTAGACCGGGGGGCATACTCCACTTCAGGGTGATCAAAGCCAGCTTTGCACCTGGGATCACCTTTCGCATTGTTCCCGTCTCAAGCGGCAGTGACACTAAGCTCAGGAGGAACAGAAGCGCCGAGCCTCTTCTGACTCCACTTCAAACGGGCTCCGCGATGCGTCTGTCGACAGCCTCTCTCTGCCTGCACAGGCACCGCGCTCCTCCTCAGCTCTCCGGGGGTTTAATGCCAGCGTTTCAAACCCGCGTGTGAAAGAACACTTCGCCGTGGGCTGTTCACACTTTTTTTTTTCTTTCTCCTTCTTCCTCCATAGAGGTTTTAAAGCATTAGTGTAGCGTTGCCTGGTGTTAGGATCCTCTGGTAGCAACGCTTGGGCTGAGAAGTCAAAGAGCTGCCTCTTGTGGAGTGAGTCGGTGAAAAGACTGTGCCCTTAAGTCCATCGGCGATGTGTTTCACAGGCAAGGATCCAAAGGTACACAGACCCTTGATTTTTTTGTCATCCCCCCCTTACACAGGGCTGGCAGTGTAGTGTAATGTGTTAGGGAGCTGGACTTGTAACTCAGAGGTTGCAGGTTCAATTCCCAGGTGGGGCACTGCTGTTGTACCCTTGAGCAAGGTACTTAACCTGGATTGCTTCAGTAAAAAATATCCAGCTGTATAAATGGATTGTATGTAATGAAATGTAAACTGTGTAAGTCGCTCTGGATAAGAGTGTCCGCTAAATGCCTAAAATGTAAAATGTAAATGTACACACACACCCCCAACCCAAACCCCTCCATCGCTGTCGTTTTTACCCTTTACAAAAGAGAGAATTGCCTGCACCATAATGCCCATTTTAAAATGTATTTAAAAACAGCAGGTCAACATTAATTATTCTTCTATGCTGTGAGCTTCAGTTCCCTCTCTGTTCCAATGCACACCTTTTCATGAAATGTCACACTCTGTGTGGTTCTGTGTGGCTCAGTAGGTAGAGCGTGGTTCTGTGTGGCTCAGTTGGTAGAGCGTGGTTCTGTCTGGCTCAGTAGGTAGAGCATAGTTCTGTGTGGCTCAGTAGGTAGAGCATGGTTCTGTGTGGCTCAGGGTGGAGCATGGTTCTGTGTGTCTCAGTAGGTAGAGCGTGGTTCTGTGTGGTTCAGTAGGTAGAGTGTGGTTCTGTGTGTTCAGTAGGTGAGCGTGGTTCTGTGTGGCTCAGTAGGTAGAGCATGGTTCTGTGTGGCTCAGTAGGTAGAGCATGGTTCTGTGTGGCTCAGTAGGTTCTGGTTTTGTGTGGCTCAGTAGGTAGAGCGTGGTTCTGTGGGCTCAGTAGTTAGAGCGTGGTTCTGTGTGGCTCAGTAGGTATAGCTCTGTGTGGCTCAGTAGGTAGAGCGTGGTTCTGTGTGGCTCAGTAGGTACAGCATGGTTCTGTGTGGCTCAGTAGGTACTTGGTTCTGTGTGGCTCAGTAGTTAGCACTGTGTGGCTCAGTAGGTAGAGCGTAAGAATGCTTAGGTTGTGGGTTCAATTCCCATTGGGGACCACATATACTGAAAAATGTATGCATTGACTACTCTAAATCCTTTTGGATAAAAGCATCTGCTAAATGGAGTATTAAATATTAAATGGCTCAGTCATTGGATTGAACTGTTATGAAATGACCAGTGAGTGTCGTGCATTTTTACAAATGGTTCCGTTTTTTTAGCATTCCTGCAGTGTTTGCTACAAATGTAGTGCTACATGATTCAATTATACTTCACCTCTGTCCTGATCCAGACCACGGTCAGGAGAATGGACAAAACATTCAGACTCCACTACCACTGAACTCTGTCCATCTAAAATTGTCTTCACCACTGTTTACTTGTTCAACACTATACTCCAAAAAAAAAAAAGTACACTAACCTTTTCCTTCCCAGTGTTACAGGTATGGGCAGATGCCTGCAATGATGTCTATCGCTTATTACTGCACTGATCTCTTGCGCGTAGATTGTTCTTACCATGTATTAATGCACATCTTGTAAGTCGCTCTGGATAAGAGCGTCTGCTAAATGCTTAAAATGTAATGAAAATGAAATGTGAGCTACTACCTCTCTCAGCGAGGCAGCTGAAGTTAGCTAGATAGCTTGCTAGCTAAAAGTGTCATACGCTAGCAAACCCCTGAAGAACTTGAGTGAGATTAGATTAGATTAGATTATACTTTATTAATCCCTGCAGGGAATTGATTTGTCAGTAGCAGCATATAGACACTGAAAACACATTAAAAACACAGACTTACACAAACATATAAAATGTATAAAACAAGGACAGCATAAAAGCTCAAAGTCAAATTAAAAAGTGCAATAAAAGTCGTCCAGGTATTGTATAAAAAAAGCTAAAATCACAGGCGTATTCTATCATCATTTCCCCTCATCTAGACTGATTAAAGCAGCGTGTGGCTGAGGGCAGAAGTGACTTTTTAAACCTGTCATTGGAACACCTGGGGGCGACGAAACTGCCCTGTTTCTGCTGCCCTCTGGGACCGCTTCAAAGATTTAAAAATCCAGACGGCACTTTTTTTTCTGTTTTCTTTGTTAACCAGAGGCGGCTCAAGATTTGATACTGGTCCAGTGTGGCTATGGCGTGAACTAGCGTAGGGGTCACGTGGCCAAGATGAGAACGTTTGGCAGCCACGTCATCAGAAAGAGAGGGAAATGCATTTCATCTGGAACAGCGCTCATCGTGGTTTACCCCATTAATGCAGTGATAAATGCGAGATACAAATGATGTTTTTGGGGTTTTTTTAGATAGCAACTGGTATGTATATATATATATTTTCCTACTGTCTCTTTCTGCTGTTTTTTCTCCCCATTTTTCTCCCCATTTTTAGTACCCAATTATACCCTATTTTTCACATCAATTATCCCACTCCCTCATATATCTTACGAGTTCGCTGCCATAGTCCTGACACCGGCAGTGACATGTGGCTGGTCACCGCCTCCTTTGAGCCAGAACCCGCCAAGCCGTCACCGTGACTCCGGTATGCACACAGAGCCACTCCTATATGCAGCAAACTCATATCGGCTTCCCTCCCCCCTCCCTGGGGTGGACAGCCAATTGTCGCCCCCTAATGGCGCTCCCGGCCAGAGCTGACGTGGTGGAATCGAACCCCGATCCCAGTGGCCAGCGTCGAACATTGTAACCGCTAGACCACCCAGGAAACCCCTACTCGTATATTTTTAAATTGATACTTTTCGATAATTCAGTGCACTTCATACCACCGAAGAGAGCCACAAGTCGGTATTGAACCATTTTGTAACGTTTGGTATCGCGGTCGTACCGAGGTATCGGTTGTACTGCCCAACACTGTGTTGTACACACTTTTTCTTAGTATCCCTCTTTGCAGCTGGATATTTACAATACAAGTTTAAGTTAACTTTAATAATCATTATGATTAATGATAATGAATCCCCCATGACATACCCCCCAGCAACCAATGGGCCTGTGTAGCCAGTACTGGTAGGCTGAATTTATGTGAGCGGATTTAACGAGGGAGAGAGAGAGAGAGAGAGAGAGTGAGATTAAGAGAACCCCTGTTTAGCATTTAGCAGAAGTCTTGCTTTTTACAAACGGGAGACCCTGTTTCACACTGCAGCTCCTGATTAAATTAATCTCGGTGGGACACGGGGGGGGTGATGATCTCATTCCTGATCCAATACCAGAGGGGTGGGGTGGGATTTGGGGGTGTGGGGTGCAGAGAGTTGCTCCGTATAATTCATCAGGTGCATTACATCACCTCCATCAATCCTGTTTCTCCTGGCAGAACCCCGTCCACGTCGTCATACCCTGTCATAGTGGTTCTCTGTGGCTCAGTTGGTAGAGCACAGCGTTGGCAATGCTTAGGTTGTGGGTTCAATCCCCACTGGGGCCACATATACTGAAAATGTATGCATTCACTACTGTAAGTCCCTTTGGATAAAAGCGTCTGCTAAATGGCGTATATTATTATTATTATTATATCACCGTGTGTGCTGAAAACACAAACTCTTAAAGAGCGCACGGACGTGGCTCCTGTGCGGTGGCGACTAAAGTGGCGATCACAACATCTCCTCTTCAGAGTGAGGCAGCTGCCGCACTGCACCGCTCTCAGCGCCTCGGTCACGTGGATCTGGAGTCGCTGAATCTGTCCGGCGCTCCGTTTCAAAGCCAATGACTCTGATGGACTTCAGACGACTGTTGTGTCGACACCGTGTTGTGCTACTGCTAGGGCTGGGTATCATTTTAAACTTTTCTTAGTGAGCTGGCTAGCATGAAAACAGTGAATCACACTGAGCCGTTCATTGTGTGATATCCTCTGGTTGTCACCACCATCATCATTTGTCGTTGTGGATGGTAATTGCA
>JAINUG010000133.1:562500-690000 GCA_029706075.1 Aldrovandia affinis | reverse complement strand
TGAGCGGCGTATAAAGTATTAGATCAGACGCACGGGAGACTGGAGAGCCCTGCCGAGAGGCCCCTTGTGTTTGGACTCCTGCGTCTGTAGTAATGGGGCCTCGGCTGCTTGTTAGAGGAAGTCTGGGCGTTGTGCTGTCACACTCCCCCCCCCCACGCACACACGCGGAGCCTCCAGTCATCTGACATATCCTGCTCTCGCACGGCGGATGCTGAGTGTGGGGGCGGAGAGAGATATACCGCCACCCTTCGTGATGAGCCATGTAAGGCCACTCTGGAGTGTGCTCGGGAAGTCAAACCAAGCGCTATTCCCCCACGGTTCATTTCTTTTAAAACATTGCTCGTTTTTCCTATAAATCCTTACATTTCTTTCAAGGGCTAAACAATATTTTAATGTAGGCGCCTCGGGGGGGGGGCCGTAAAGGCATTCGTCTGGAATGCAGGTTGCCGTGGTTCGAAACCCGACTGTGCCGGCCTGACTCTGGCCGAGACGAGAGCCAATTGCCGCCCCCTAGTGGCACTCCTGGGCAGAGCCAATACTGGTGCAGTGGCCAGCGTCGAACGTTTTAACCGCTAGACCCCCCGGGGAGGCCCATGCCTTCACTTTAGTATGAAATAAACGCACTGCTGTTATTGCTCCTCGCCCCGTACGTGAGCGGTGCTAAAGGACAGAGTTGCATCGTGTCCCTCAATGCCAGTTTGTCCCTTCATCAGTAACGGCAGGAAGAGTTATAGCCCTGTTTTGCTGCTGATTAAATTTTCAGCATGACAATCATACACACGACAGTAAATATCACTGCAAAGTCATTACCATGTTTGGTGCCCTTGGAATATAAAACGATGCGCACATCAACAGTATTGGGTGTTTCAGGGTATCCTGGTCTATGAAAGGGTTTTTAACTCGTGGTCTGAGGGACCCTTCTATGTCTTTGAACAACGTGAAAAAGGAATGAAATACTCCTGGCAACAAAATAATCAAGGAAACTCTTCAATAAACTCTACTCTCCTCGTATAGAAATCACAGTGATGACCAACATAGAACATGTGACACATTATGGACTACAGCTAACACATGCCGTAGCTCTTGTCTTTTGTGGTTCACCAAAATCAGGTCAAATCATCCTGTGTCTTGGACACTGGTCTTGTCAGGGGTGGGCAAGGAGGGCCATATCTGTTTCTGGATTTCATGCCAACTTCTGCTCTTAATTATTTAATTTGCCCCAATCATTTACATGATCTGACATTTTAGCTACGTTTTCTGTTAAGCTCGTGAATGACAGCTGAAGACTGTTCTTGTGTCCCTGTATGAAATGTTTACTGTAATCTAATCTGAGAGTGAACCGGCATTAATACATACAGCTAGTTAGTTAATTGAGCCAGGATAAGGGTAATTGGTAGAAACAAAATTGCCCCCCTGGTCTAAGACCTATGAAAGTGTGGGTGACCTCCACAATACTTATGATTATGGCACCAGGAGTACAGTGTCACTGTCCTCAGGCCTTCCTGTATTGCACTGGAGAATATTGCAGTTTGAAGCTCATGTGGGTGCTGAGTCCAGCTAAAGCACTTTGGCACTTTGGCAGCTAGAGTGCAGTGGCCCTGACCACGTGCAGGTCACCTGACGACTCTGTCCAATCAGGGGCCTGCAGTGTGCCAGTGCCAGGCCTGTGAGTGGTGCGATGACAGCGCCGCTCAGCTGGTGCGTCGCGGAGGGGACAGGAGCGGGCCGGCCGGCGGCACACGTTTCGGAGGAAGAGGGGCGCTGGCCTGTGCTCTCCAGAAGTCAGGGAGGACATGGCAGCACAGTGCCGTCCATCAACTTCGAGGGGATGTCATTTGGGTGTGCGCACATGCTTCTCGGACTTTTCTGCTGTGGTCCAAAGAGGATCTGTGGAGTATAGTAGTCTTGCTGTGTAGTGTTGTAGTATAGTAGTATAGTAGTGTAGTACTGTCGTGTAGTAGGGGAGTAATGGTACACAAAAATCACGGTTCGGTACGTACCTCGGTTTTGAAGTCACCTAAAATTGCTTTTCATTTATTGTGAACTTTGTAAGCAGTGGCTAATTGGCCATAATTCACTGAACAAAGTACTGAAATACGGATGAGAGGGAACTTCGTAGCGGGGCTCAATCACTTTCAACATATGTTTAAAACCTGTGTAGTAGTGTAGTACTGTATTGTTGTAGTGTAGTAGTACTGTATTGTATGAGTATGGAGAGACTGAAAAGGCAACCTTATCACAATGTATTACAATACAAGTCAAGAGAGAAGTAAGAGAAGTGAGTATGGGTGTGCCTGATGTGTGTGTTATGCTGGTACACACCTTCATGGCCTGGCAATGTCAGGAGAGCAGCTTAATGAAATCTGTGCAGATCCGTCTTATGACATCATCATTGCCATCTTGAGTGAAATATGCCTCATGCTTGATATGTAATCTAAATGTGAAGGGGGTTGGGGTTGGGGGTGGGGGGGGATGACAGCAAACTTAATATTGTTAGAGTGAAAGAAGAAAAAAAACTGTACAAAAGCTGTCAGAACTGCCAATTTCACAAGGGCTGAATCTGGCACTCTGCGATCGCAAGTGGCAACTCGTCCCGCAATGATGCTGCCAACACTGTATATCGAGACGGATTAGCTGAAGAAACACGATTCTGAGCCCCCCCCCCCCCGCAACCGCACATCAAACGCACGAGCTCCCGGCGCACCGAAGCACATTTCACACCTGGAGGAGTCGGCCGGCCCCCTGGTGCTCTGGGCTTTTGGAGCAGCTGCTGTGGGAGCAGCACAAACACGCACGGGACGACCCAGGCTACTGGTTTCCCTGCTTTAGCTGCCCACCAGCCTGAAGGGTATGCACCAGGCGGGAGATTATTCAGGGGCACCGTGAGTGTGTCGGTCCGGGTTGTTTTGTACTCGCCCCAGATTGTCACAGCAGGATGGACACCAGCAGACATGAAGGAGCAGTGGATGATAAGTGTGGGCGATGGTGTCCAGATTGTCACAGCAGGATGGACACCAGCAGACATGAAGGAGCAGTGGATGCTAAGTGTGGGCGATGGTGTCTTTCTGACACTGAACCAGTTCATCCTGCATGTCAAGACACCACTTTCGGAGGTGGCCTGATGGACACTAGATCGATGTGGTTTAGACTTTTCACACTTTCAGCCGTCTGGTCTGTTAACCGGAGCAGAGGAGGACTTCTTGCTTCACCTACTCCCAACTGAAAAGGGCCTGGTCCCGAGCGAAAAATAAATATGGAATTGCTTGGTTGTGAAAACTTTTGTTGCTTTTTCTTGAGCATTAAACTGTCTGATCTGCGCAGATCAGATTAACGGATAATTACAAAGTGCATATTGAATTCAGGGGAAGAGGAACAAAGAGTACATTTATCCTCAAGTTCAGATAATCTGTAGATCTAAGATGGATACGATCTGTAGATAAGATCTTATATATGTAAGATAATGCTTCACAATGTTTTTATGTAAAGAAAAAGGCTATCACAAAATTACATTGGGTTGAAGTTATACCCACTGCTGGTATTGATTATGCAGCTAATCAACTGCTTGATTGATAAGTATGAAAAGTAAGCAGAAACAGGTTGAGAGTAATCATCGCTTTGAAGGTACAGGTTTCATTCTCCTTTATTACAAGCCGACAAACTGCTGTATGTATACAAGCATGTTCAGGGAATAACTAGCTACAGGTACTGAGTACAATCAGTAGTTTGTAGTCATGTAGTTTACATTAGTGAGACACTTATGGAAAGTCACTCAATAGCGTGTTGGGCCACTTTGTTCCAGAATGCCCCATGAATGCTCAGTTGGGTTTCAGGCCCGGTTAGTGAGAGGGCCATGACACGTGGACAAGGGAGAACATCAATTTTACGCTCCTCAAACCAAGTGCTATTGCTCTGTGGACATCGTAATCTAGAAAGACTTTGCTTTGACGTGAGGCGAAGACGATCACTCATTATCATTGTTGGGAATCTTCTCCCTTTTTGGAACCAAGTCAGGGACCGCGAAGTAACACACTGGTGACCACTCTCCAATTGAAAAGGTTTTATTGAAGAAACATAAGAAGAAACATAAGAATACATAATGATGAGAACGGGCCGTTCGGCCCATCTAGGCTCATCATGTCCTAATCTAAAGAGGATCTAGTACTGCATCTAGCCTGGACTTCAATAGCCCAAGTGTTTCTGCCTCTACTACCCGACCTGGCAAGCTGTTCCAGGCATTGACAACTCTCTGTGTAAAGAAAAACGTCCTAATATCTGTGCAGAATTTGCCTTTCATTTCCACCTGTGGCCTCTTGTTCTGCTGACCCCACTTATCTTAAAAAATACTGCGCAAGGGGAGATTCACGAAAGGCGCTGCGACAGCGTGTACCCAGCAAATCTCAACTCAGTAGTTGTAATTGAGGGTTTAAGTGCCCTTGACCAAGGTGTCACAGTTTAAGTGCCCTTGTCCGAGGTGTCGCAGTTTAAGTGCCCTTGACCGAGGTGTCACAGTTTAAGTGCCATTGTCCGAGGTGTCACAGTTTAAGTGCCCTTGTCCGAGGTGTCGCAGTTTAAGTGCCCTTGACCGAGGTGTCACAGTTTAAGTGTCCTTGACCGAGGTGTCACAGTTTAAGTGCCCTTGACCGAGGTGTCGCAGTTGCCCAGGATGCACATCCCTGGCTGGGAATACACATTGCACCCAGATGTCCCGGAGGTGCCCATTTGATATACAGTTAACAACTGAATTGATGTGACCATTTGGCCCTAACAAGGCGAGGGCTGTTGTGGAGAGTGTGTGTGTGTAAAAGTGTACTAGAAATGGAGATAAAGCAAAAAACATTTAATCAGAATAAAACAATCAATGAGGGTTATACTAATTCTAAGTTTCATACCTCAAACCCTATCACCATTTAGTCATTATTGACATCGACCTTGCCTTCTACTGGTACGAGTGCACCCAAACCATGGCAGGGAAATGGTGTAAAGAATTTAAACTGTTAAACAACCACTAGAACCCTTCACTGTTGAGGTTCCATTTTTTGTTAACTACCTGTAAGTCAAGGTAAATAACCAAAGCAAAGGACCTCCCACACGTGGTGTTTCTACAGGATACTTAGCTAGCTAGTTGAGTGACTAGATTAGTCTGTGTAAAAATGTATTAAGCATCACTACCTGACTGACTCTCTCTGAGGAGTAATCAGTCCTCCTGCTGCTCAGTGGACATGGCCATCGCCATCTTGAGAGACTTTCCCTGAAGACGATGTCATTCTGTTCAGCGCTTTATTGGAATGACAAATCAAAAACCGCACTGCCAAAAAGTTTACATTTTAGAAAGTAAGCCAATCGAAAGTCTCTCTCTCTCTCTCTCTCTCTCTCTCTCTCACTCTCAGTCCCACGCACTAGTCCCTGCGCTTGCTGGGGATACCGTGTTAAACGTTTTAAGGTTAGGGGCCCAGTGGTGTCTGGGAGGTGCTAAAATCACTAAACCCAGCTCTAAACTAGACCTAGGAGGCCCAGGCCAGAACTAGTTGCGAGACCGAAGGGCTCACCTATTGAAACTGACAAAGTCGCACACTGTCAGATGCAACACTGGCTCTGCTGAATCCATATACGTTCCTTACTCTAGGATACTATAGTACACTGCACATATGTGTACATGTATATGTGCATATATAGTGTAGTATCCTGCGCCCTGCAGCAGGGCTGTGTGTCTGCCATGCCACTGTGTCTGAAGGCTTTTGTTCCAGCCAGGCTCGTCGTCCCTCAAATCAACTAATCACAGTGTGACGAAGCCAATCCCCATTTCCCCTCCCCCGGCTCTGACACCGTAATTGATCTAAAGCCTACCAGGCTGAAGTCATCCAGGACTGCATTGGGCCCCCGTTAGAGAACGAGTCTTTCGAGGTGACAGTGCCTGTGCGTGCCCGACTGTCAGACAGGTGCAGTATTTCACGTTAGCCACGAAATCACTACGTGTCATCGCTTTGTTACTCCCCATCAACTATAACGTTTATGACCCTCAGGAAGAACATGTCCTGATTTGGCTCATTAGCGCGATCTAAGCGTTCTCTCCGCCCCTCTCCAGTCCATTACCCACTGCTTGCTTTGTCCTTACTGCAGTGTCTTAATGTGCTGTCTGATTAGTCTAATTAGAATTGACTGCTAATTGTGTCAGTCATTTAGAGGTCATTTTTATATTTTTTTAAAAACGAACCCTTAATCCACAGACTGTATTAAGATGTTTACACTAACAGGATTATGCCTGAGAGAAGATGTTAAACCCAGAGAGTACACTAAAGGGACAAATGCTGTGAGAAGTCATGGTTTGGCTGAAATTAGTCAGAGTTAAATTTCAGCCTGAACTTAGAAAAGGCAAGGAAATACAGTACAGTGTCGGTGTGACTAAAAGTACCTATGCATATTAACAGTAAGAAATGATCTACAGGATGTGTGTTAATATTGTGTATATTTACACTACCTGTCCTGCAATGTTATGTACCTATTTAGTAGCAGTAGCAGTATTGTTGTCCTGGACTTTATGTGGTGCAGATTAAGAAACAATTCACAAGACTGCAAAACCTCCAAAAGTAATGAAGATGAACCAGTTCAAAAGAGGTTTATAGAGTCTGCAATACTATAACACAAAATGTATTTTGATTTATGTTATTTGCTAAAGCGGAAGATGAGGTGCACCATGGGGTGGCCAGGTGTGGTGGGGGGGTTTGTGTATTGCTTATCCTCACTTATGGGGTGGGGGGGGTGTCCCATCAAAGCTCTTCTGAACAGCTTCATCTTACAGGATTGAGCTGGGACCACGGTTGCCAGGTCCTGTTTGTCGTAGTCCTTTACCCCTTTAAGGATGACTTTCATTCATCTGAGATCACAAAGGCCTTTTCTGTGAGGTCACAAAGGTCGTGTAGGTGCGATCCAATCAAGGTCAATCTTGGGCCATTCTGAATTTCAGTCTGTGTTACAGTACACTTTCTTTTGATTGAAATGGCTCAGGTAGAGTCCTAAAGATGAACAGATCTCTGGTGATGTCAGTCCAGGGCACACAGCGTGGCAGAACAAGGTCATAGGTGTCAAACTTAATTACCAGCAAGAGGATGATCTCATTGTTCTAATCTCTTCCTCCCTGACAGCATTTTAAGGCAACTGCCATCCTACCTGGATATAAATCTTTTAATAGCCTCAGGGCCAAACCGAGTAACCCACCTCAGAATGGTGTGCCCTGTGTGATTCTGGCATGGACACAAAATGCGGCAATCAATCGGGGATCATAAATATTACTTTTATTTACTCCAAAACTTTGATTTGGGAGACATTGCACTTTTAATTAGGTTTTAAATTACTAATAGATGTTCAGCTTCACTGATTATAAACTAATTATTTACAGTGGCTGTTCAGTGGCGCCTAGAACAAGAATTGAGCAGCTAATTAAGCTTAACTCTACAAAAGTATATTAACGAAAAGGGAGATGTTAAAACACGTTTAACATATTCAGCTTTGCATTATTTATCAACTGTATGTTAATATATTGATTCATCCAACAGTACATTTCTTTCTGAAATAATGAATAGCAGAGTAAATGCAGAGAGAAAAATGTTCAGAAAAGTGCATAATCCAACCCGATGAACTCAGAGATTAGTGGCACGGTGAATCACCAGATGTGTGAAACACAAGATAAACGAATGCCTCCTGCTACCAAATAATGGAGGAGGTTGGCGCAAAGTTGAAAGGTGTTTTCACTGAGTGATAAATCGCGGCTCTGACACCGGGTAGAAAAAGATGTATTATCATGTTAGCTCTGGAACGTCCTTCGCATTTGAATAAATTATAACCTTTAATATAAATAGTTGCTCAGCAATGAAGGACCTTTCTTTAAGGAGCACCGTTGTAAGGATGCATTTCTAATTTATTTTAATCTCTTTTTCTGACCTTTTTTTTTTTTTTTTTTTTTTTACTGGGGCAGGCAGTGATTTGTGTGTTTTAATCGAATTGCTTTCAAAAAATTTAATTGAAATTAAAGCACAAAGATGCCACGTAAATCAAATGATGACCGTGTGCCCGCTCGGTGAATGAAGCACCTCCTGGAACGCCACAGTGTTGTGGAGAGAGTGATGAAGTTACATTTACATTTGAGGCGTTTAGCAGACGCTCTCATCCAGAGCGACTTACACAGTTTACGTTTCTTAACATGCAATCATTTATACAGGTGGAGTTAAATGGTCGTTGTTGAACATGGACAACAGAGGTTTATCAGAACTGGGCCTTACCTGGTCAACCAGGTAAGAGAGCCCCCTTCACGTTAACGGTAAATACGAACGGCTGAAAACGGTGTGCAGAGCCACTTCGGCGACGCGGTTCTGTTCAGTCTCTTTGGCACAGAGTTTCAGGCCGATATTGATTTGAACAACGTTGCCAGCGCTGTGAGCTGGGACTGGACTTAAGTGCCCGGCTCTTCTGGAATGATTATTTTGTCAAAATGTAGGACCTATTCATCTGTAACCCAATCCCTTTCCCATGGAAACTGGGCTCCGGGCCAGAGGCTGGCATGGGGCTGTGATTTTAGTCGCTTCTGACAGCGTCCAAACCGGCAATTCTTAACTCTTTCATCCGGGTCAATCACGTGAAATGTGATGCTCTTTAAGAACTCTGAATAAATGTGATGGCGTTTGTTCGGTGAATGTGTCATTGGATGGATACTGCTGCGGTGGTAAATCGATGGAAAATGATGAATCAGTCGCACGAGATGTGAAAGTGGCCTCGGGGTTCACTCTCTCGCTGAACAGAAATGACTGATGTTCACTAAACGTGTTCTGTCTACGTTTGCGTACTCCCCCCCATATCTGCTTGAGATTCAAAGAGTTCAAACAGTTGTGCTTAAACAAACAGGATATTTACCTTCACCGACAGATGACAAATCTGCACGCATTAGCGTGCCGGAGATGAGATCAAAACATCCAACCCATGAGGTTTAGTGCCAGCATGCCAGTGGTTACGTGTGGTAATTAAAGGGTTTTGGCAAAGACCATTTTGGTGCAATTTTTGTGCTTTTTTTTAAGATCATGAGACATGTCTGATGAACGTATTTGCCAGCTGGCATTTAATGTACTGTACATAAAACAACCAATGCATGTTAAGAATGCAGAATTTGTATACATTTGTTACATAATGTCACAAGAAACAAAAATCTGTGAAAATGTGTCTTAATTGCCTTTTAATTCTATCAGTGCAAGGGCTACGGTACAATGTGGTGGACAAGGCCACTCAGTTCTGAAATTAAGGGCACACTATGATTTGATTCAGTAATTTGATACAATTTGATGCACCTTTTTGAAACACAGAAGTGAATACATATTTCCATCGCTAAATAAGTGTAAACAAATTATCCGTGAAACATATTGTAATATTATAATATCTTGAGGTACTGTGATGGCACTTAGCTATTTGATGTCAATTTTGTCAAAAGACCCAAAAGGCAAAATGTTATAATATTCATTAGTCAATTAACGTACGTCTACATATGCTTTGCAAGTTGATTGGACTGTGTCGTAAGAATTCAAATCCATTCATGGTCAATCGTGATCAGTTTTAACAACACAAACAAACCGCAGCGCCTCAGGGGTTAAAGCTTATATTTACATTTCTCCCCTTCCTGCAATTCTGACCTGGAATGCAAATTTGTCCGTCTCTGTTGCCGAGCGAATGTAGAGGAACTTGACAAGTCGGGTCTGTTCTTTTATGGACTGTAGAGCAGCATGACCCACATACAGCATTCATGAAACTTATCGAGCTTAACATTAACCCCCCCCAAAACTCACGTACAGGAGTATTAGTAAAGCATCATACAGGCATGTGTGTCATACGTGGAAATTACTTACCATCATATATGCAATGTTGCAGAAATATGTGCAACTTATGTGTAACTAGTACACAATATGTGCACAGTTTCATCTGACTCAAAGCTACAGGACTGAAATGTCACATTCCGTGGCACTTGGTTACTGCACTTGGTTACTGTCTGCTGTAAAAAAAAATATATATATGATTTTTTTTGATGTACCTCTATTTGACAAAGTAGGTCAACCTCTCGGTTCTCATTTTCGTTGATGAGCCGAGGAATCAAAGTGGAGATGGAACACAAGGGATTGTGCAGCCAGACTAGATTTAGGGGGATAATATGGTGGGGAGAGGTGGACCTGGCATATGCCAGGATTAACACCCCTCATTTGAGATGTGCTGGGGGATCTTTAATGACCACGAATGATGGCGCCTTCTACAAGGTCGGAGCCTCAGATTTTATTTGATCCATAGAGAATACTGCCCCCTACTGGCCCTCCAGCACCAATTCCATCAGGTTTTCCCAGATCACTGATCTGGTCCAGCCCTGCGTAGCATCAACAGCTCTGAGGCTACAGAAGTGCTACGGCTGTTGACTTAAACCCAGTTTAGCAGATACCCCAAGCTGGACGTTCACTGGAGAGGTGGTAGCAGAAGATGGAGTAGGGTGTGTACATTTCACCTGACCTGAAGGGTACGAAAACCGTAAGCTGTCATTAACTGACCTCCTGCATTCCGTTAGTAGAGATTGAATTGCAAAAAGGATGAAGACTTTCTTTCTTCTCGGAAATGGAATGTAGTTGTGTGCCTCTATTTCGCCAGCAGAGGGCGCAATAAATTGTCTAACTGAGGCAGTTATGAAAGAGTCGAATGTATGATCCTGATGCTAAAAGAACAGGCACAGTGCCTGGGTTGACTCGGATGCCTCATGTACACAGTAGCTCAAAGTTATCATGAGAGTGCAAGTAGTCAGAGACAAGGATGGTCCCCACAACTATTATTGATGGTATTTTCCCCCAAAATGGGATCGCTACTTATCACAAGAACTGTGTGTGTGTGTGTGTGTGTGTGTGTGTGTGTGTGTGTGTGTGTGTGTGTGTGTGAGTGTGTGAGTGTGTGTGTGTGTGTGTGTGTGTGTGTTGTGTTGTGTAATATGTGTGTGTGAATATGTGTGGGTGAATATGTGTGTGTGCGTGAGTGACACTGTCTTTTTCCTATTATCAATAAATACGCTCAAAACATGGTCAGAAGGCTGAATGCATGCAAGTGTGCAGTCCTGATTCACTAACACAGCACACAGTTGTATTTTTTTAATCTTTCTAACTCAATCTCTTGGACGAGCGCAGGGGTGGCCCGCAGAGCCACGGGGCGCGCTGGGTTTTGCTGCTACTCATTTGATCGATGGCAGAAGTTGATTACACCGTTAACTCCCTTCTTCCTGGCACACTGGTTGCTGATTTTAAGGTTAAAACAAAAGCCAGCGTGCCCTCCGGCTCTCCAGGACTCCGGCTTGGCCCCCCGTGAGCGTGGAGCAGGTGTCGACACGCAGCGCGCAGCGCATTTTTATGGTTCATTTGTCTTTATTACGAGACACATGGAGCGCCCTGCCAACCTTTCCTTCACCGTTTCCCACGTGCCCGATCTGAAGCAGCAGAAGTGTCACAATGCAGCGCTTAATTAATGCTCTGTGAAAAAGCGCTCTTTTAAAACGCAAACCTTAAAAGCTGCGAGATTCACTCGTTTTCTGCTTCTTTTAGATACCTTCATCAAGGGGGAGGGGGAAGAAGAAGAAAAAAAAAAGCTGTCAGAGCAGAAGGATAATTTTTGCATTTGATCTGGGCTCGAGCCACGCAACACTCAGCGTGCCGCACGTTTAGTAAATGCTAATATGCCCCCTGCGGTTTTCTGGGAAATATTACCGGAGTGGAGCCAGGCCTCACAGCCACGCTTGGACAAGTGCCTTGTAGGTTTTCTCCAGAAGGTATTCATCTGTGCCAGGAGCCGCGCGGTTCAGATGGCCAGAGAACAGCGTGCGTGCGAGAGCGCGCGTTGCTCCGGGGAGGAGGCGAGGGGGCTGTAAACTATCAGTGGGTTGCACTTCTCGTTTAGCATGTGTTTGCAGTTTGACAATAGAGTACTTTTTGAAATGATCCCCAGGGAAAGTGGTCTGTTGGGCGTGCCAAATACAAGCCTGGTCCATGGCCCTCACCAGGCTGATCGAAACCCTCCCCCCTATTCCGGTCCTGGAGGGCCGGTGCGTATGCAGCTTTTTGTTTTCGTCGATTACTCTGGCTCAATGAGCTAATTAGCCGTACACACCAACGCCAGTTCACTCATTGATTTGCCCACAGTCAAATGTTTCATATAGGGACACGAGAACAGTGTTCAGCTGGTGTTCACCAGGTTATCAATAAATGTAGCCAAAAGGCCAGTTTACACAAATGATTGGGCTAAATAAAAGTTTAAAGCAGAAGTAAGCATGAAATCCAGAAACGGATATGGTCCTCCTTGCCCACCCCTGGTCTAGCCCCTCGGTGTGAAGTCTGCCGCAGTGAGGGTGTCTCTGCGCCCCAGGAGAGAAGGAGTTCAGCGATGATCTTGTGTCGGTCTGGCGTATTAGGGCCCTCAGTTACACACTTCTATCCAGTCAGCAGCTTCTCCGGCAGCGCAGCGAGGGACTAAGGGTGCTAGAAATGTAGCGTCTCAAACAGCCGTTCTGGAGAGGAGTCGGAGGGGGAATGTTCAAGTGAATGTTTTTTGGGAGAAGGTCTTGGGCGCGCTGGCAGAGGGCTACGTGTGCCGGGAGAGGGAATCAGTACATTACATTACATTTTAGGCATTTAGCAGATGCTCTTATCCAGAGCCACTTACACAGTTTACATTTCTTTACATACAATCCATTTATACAGCTGGATATTTTACTGAAGCAATTCAGGTTAAGTACCTTGCTCAAGGGTACAACGGCAGTGTCCCACCTGGGGATTGAACCTGCAACCTTACCGTTACAAGCCCAGTTCCCTAACCATTACACCACACTGCCTGCCTATCGATTTAGCCCGGGCCCTGTGGCTGAATATCACTCCACACAGCCGCTGTCACAGCGCTATTAGCATTTATGCGCTTGGCAGGTTCCCTTGTGCAGGCATCTCACACTTCCCACACTATCAGTTCACACAGCACGATACGCCCTGAAGCATTTCCACATAAGTACTCTGCTCACACGATTCAACGGTGTCCCACCCAGCATCCGAACCTGCATCCTTTTTGGGTACGAGCCCGTTTCCCCAAACGCTACCGATCGCTGCCGGGGGGTAACAAGATTACTCAGCCTGGCCGGGGCGCCCTCCTTCCGTCTCGCCCCGCGAGGCCGGAGCCGTGCGCGGGAGGGGGTTAGCGCGCTGCCATGCAGGACCGGGGGCCAGGGGGGGGCGCCAGAGCGCAGACGCATTACCGCTCGCAACTCCCACGGCGGGGCTCAAACGTGTGCCAGGTGATTGGGTCGTCTCAGCCGAGCGGTTTGTGACAACTTCGCCAGAGCCGAAGGTTTTGTGTGGCGGCTGCAAATATAGCCCCGCAAACTTACAGGTAACCCAAGTTTACAGGTAAACTTACAGGTAAAATCATGCTTAAAAGGTATGCTTAAAAGAGGCAGGGGGGGTCAAAAACAGACAGCTTAAGGCGGGGGATAGCGTAGAGGTCTAACGCTCCGTATGTTGGCCGATACGGTGTGTGCTGCCTATCAGGGACGCGGTTCGAAACCCGTCTCTACCAGACCAGCCCTGGACGTCAGCCCTGATCGGGGGCGAATGCCCTCTGAGAATTAGCTTGCCTCATAGAGACGAGCGGCAGACCCTTGTGGGGAGGGCAAATCTAAATAAATAGAGGGTATAATTGCCTACCAAATTGGGAGAAAAACAGGAAAAAATCTGAACCAAATATATATATTTTTTTTAAAGACAGCTTAAGTTGGGTGTGTCAACCTGGTCAGTCCCCCGTAAGGTTATGAGCTAGGCTAGGCTAGGCTAGGCTAGGACAACACAGCACAGAGTACAGAAGTGCGGAGGCAGCCTCAGCTTCGTTTGGTGAAGGCCTGAGACACGGTGGGCAGAGAAAGTATTCAACCGCCAAAGTTTTGACATCCTGTTGCCTCAGAGCTTGGAAGTCGTGACATTTTATAAAACGGAATTCATATCTCTGATCTACCCAACCCACTCCACACTGCGTGTTGTGTTATTGTAATGTATTATTCATTCAAAGACGGGATTGTCAGAGGTCGGCCATTTCAGAGGGCCTTGGGGTGAGCACTCTTGGGAAGTCCTGGTCTGAACGGTCGTTTGTGACGTAACGCGCGTGGGAGAAGCAGCATTAAGCGTGCAGAAATGTCCGTTTTATTGCCCACAAAAAAGGTGAGTGTTCCCTGGCTGTGTAATTACACACAAAGGCACCGCGGGTGATTTCTCACGATGTACGTGTGCATTAATGTGGTCTCCCGGACTAATGAAAACTGAATCCAAACCATAATAATAAGGGGTTCGGAATGTGAAAGTTAGTGAATGACGAATGATCAACATTAAATATACATTTATAGTAATACGATTCATAAAGTGTTCTCCTTCCTGTGGAATTGTAACGTCATAAATCACTGTACGGAAGATAAGGGGCCGGCATTTTGAAGGAATGAACGGCGCTCTGAACGAACAATGCCTTCTGCAATTAAATCAAAGTACGGCTGCATAATTTATGCGCCTAGCGGACACCTTTATCTAGCGCGGCTGTCTTCTTATCGTTCGCACCGCTTGATATTTACTGAGGCGATTGGGGTGCCGTGTAGGGTTGTGGACCCGGGAGTTTGGAAACGATGCTGGTGATGATCTTCGTCTGATGAAGAGGTGTTGTGACTCGAGCGCTCACCGACTGCGTTTGGCTGTGATGTCACGCCCGGTCAGAAACCTCTGTCTGTGCACATGCCCTAGTCGGCGAGAGACCAGCGTCTCACAACCAGACACACACAACCAGTGAAATAACCTTCACCGCCTCATCATCATCATCCTCTCTCTGAGAAACGAGGGCGTGTCGGGGGACTCGAGACACAATCAGGGTCATTCAAGCATACTGTATCACGCATAGTCGCCGATTTATGTTTCTGCCCGTGGGTGCCGCGCAGCGTATGCTAGGTGGAGTTTGCTATCAAATCAATGTAAATTTGGCTCCGTGCATAATTTTCTCCGTGGGTGCTCGGGCCCCGGAGCACTGGGATCGGCACCTATGGTATCACGTCCCCCATGATAGGCATTTAGCAGACGCTCTTATCCAGAGCGACTTAACACAGGTTACATTTCTTTACATACAACACATTTATAGAGCTGGATACTTTACTGTAGCAATTCAAGTTAAGTAATAATAATATAATAATTATAATAATAATATACGGCATTTAGCGAACACTTTTATCCAAAGCGACTTCCAGTAGTGAATGCATACACTTTCAGTATGTGTGGCCCCAGTGGGGATTGAACCCACAACCTAAGCGTTGCCAACGCTGTGCTCTACCAACTGAGCCACACAGAACCACAAGTACCTTGCTCAAGGGTATAACAGCAGTGCCCCACCTGGGAATTGAACCTGCAACCTCTGAGTTGCAAGCCCAGTTCCCTAACCACTACACTACACTACTTTTAAAACTGGTAGAAAGGTATCATGAGGGTTCAATGGTAGAGGCACTTGCCCAGCGAGGTTCTATCTGGCCGGGGGCTGTTGGGGGGCCTGTTGGGGGGGGATTGGCTGCCCGCCCCAGGGGAGGGGGGAGCAGCTCTAGTAGAGTGTGAGAGACTGGTGGTGCAGGCAAATGTTCCAGCACTTAAATGAGAACGGGTTGTGGGTTTGATGGTGCACTCTTCCATTCTGTTGCTTTTATAGAGATTTCACCTTAACTCCACCGCAGGTCCCGGGAGACACTGGAGAAACTGCTGGTGCAGATGAACGATCCCAATCTCCAAACGCAGGTGTGAGTCTGCATCGGTGCTTTTATGAGGTCTCGCCCAAAGCCAAGCATAATAAAGAGTGGAGACTGTGTGGGGGGGTGATCTCTGTCTACAAATGCAGAGGATAATGTGGTTCTGTGTGTCTCAGTAGGTAGAGTGTGGTTCTGTGTGACTCAGTAGGTAGAGCGTGGTTCTGTGTGGCTCAGTAGGTAGAGCGTGGTTCTGTGTGTCTCAGTAGGTAGAGCGTGGTTCTGTGTGGCTCAGTAGGTAGAGCGTGGTTCTGTGTGGCTCAGTAGGTAGAGCGTGGTTCTGTGTGGCTCAGTAGGTAGAGTGTGGTTCTGTCTGTCTCAGTAGGTAAAGCATGGTTCTGTGTGGCTCAGTAGGTAGAGCGTGGTTCTGTGTGTCTCAGTAGGTAGAGTGTGGTTCTGTGTGTCTCAGTAGGTAGAGCGTGGTTCTGTGTGACTCAGTAGGTAGAGCATGGTTCTGTGTGGCTCAGTAGGTAGAGCGTGGTTCTGTGTGTCTCAGTAGGTAGAGTGGTTCTGTGTGGCTCAGTAGGTAGAGCGTGGTTCTGTGTGGCTCAGTAGGTAGAGCGTGGTTCTGTGTGTGGCTCAGTAGGTAGAGCGTGGTTCTGTGTGTCTCAGTAGGTAGAGCATGGTTCTGTGTGGCTCAGTAGGTAGAGCGTGGTTCTGTGTGTCTCAGTAGGTAGAGCGTGGTTCTGTGTGGCTCAGTAGGTAGAGCGTGGTTCTGTGTGGCTCAGTAGGTAGAGCGTGGTTCTGTGTGGCTCAGTAGGTAGAGCGTGGTCCTGTGTGGCTCAGTAGGTAGAGCGTGGTTCTGTGTGGCTCAGTAGGTAGAGCGTGGTTCTGTGTGGCTCAGTAGGTAGAGCATGGTTCTGTGTGGCTCAGTAGGTAGAGTGTGGTTCTGTGTGACTCAGTAGGTAGAGCGTGGTTCTGTGTGGCTCAGTAGGTCGAGCGTGGTTCTGTGTGGCTCAGTAGGTAGAGCGTGGTTCTGTGTGGCTCAGTAGGTAGAGTGTGGTTCTGTGTGGCTCAGTAGATAGAGCATGGTTCTGTGTGTCTCAGTAGGTAGAGCATGGTTCTGTGTGGCTCAGTAGGTAGAGGGTGGTTCTGTGTGTCTCAGTAGGTAGAGTGTGGTTCTGTGTGTCTCAGTAGGTAGAGCGTGGTTCTGTGTGGCTCAGTAGGTAGAGCATGGTTCTGTGAGGCTCAGTAGGTAGAGCGTGGTTCTGTGTGTCTCAGTAGGTAGAGCGTGGTTCTGTGTGGCTCAGTAGGTAGAGCGTGGTTCTGTGTGGCTCAGTAGGTAGAGCGTGGTTCTGTGTGTCTCAGTAGGTAGAGCATGGTTCTGTGTGGCTCAGTAGGTAGGAGTGTGGTTCTGTGTGTCTCAGTAGGTAGAGTGTGGTTCTGTGTGTCTCAGTAGGTAGAGTGTGGTTCTGTGTGGCTCAGTAGGTAGAGCATGGTTCTGTGTGGCTCAGTAGGTAGAGCGTGGTTCTGTGTGGCTCAGTAGGTAGAGCGTGGTTCTGTGTGGCTCAGTAGGTAGAGCGTGGTTCTGTGTGGCTCAGTAGGTAGAGCGTGGTTCTGTGTGTCTCAGTAGGTAGAGCGTGGTTCTGTGTGTCTCAGTAGGTAGAGCATGGTTCTGTGAGGCTCAGTAGGTAGAGCGTGGTTCTGTGTGGCTCAGTAGGTAGAGCGTGGTTCTGTGTGGCTCAGTAGGTAGAGCGTGGTTCTGTGTGGCTCAGTAGGTAGAGCGTGGTTCTGTGTGGCTCAGTAGGTAGAGCGTGGTTCTGTGTGGCTCAGTAGGTAGAGCGTGGTTCTGTGTGGCTCAGTAGGTAGAGCGTGGTTCTGTGTGGCTCAGTAGGTAGAGCGTGGTTCTGTGTGGCTCAGTAGGTAGAGTGTGGTTCTGTGTGACTCAGTAGGTAGAGCGTGGTTCTGTGTGGCTCAGTAGGTAGAGCGTGGTTCTGTGTGGCTCAGTAGGTAGAGTGGTTCTGTGTGGCTCAGTAGGTAGAGCGTGGTTCTGTGTGGCTCAGTAGGTAGAGCGTGGTTCTGTGTGGCTCAGTAGGTAGAGCGTGGTTGTGTGGCTCAGTAGGTAGAGCGTGGTTCTGTGTGGCTCAGTAGGTAGAGCATGGTTCTGTGTGGCTCAGTAGGTAGAGCGTGGTTCTGTGTGGCTCAGTAGGTAGAGCGTGGTTCTGTGTGGCTCAGTAGGTAGAGCGTGGTTCTGTGTGGCTCAGTGGGTAGAGCGTGGTTCTGTGTGGCTCAGTAGGTAGAGCGTGGTTCTGTGTGTCTCAGTAGGTAGAGCGTGGTTCTGTGTGGCTCAGTAGGTAGAGCGTGGTTCTGTGGCTCAGTAGGTAGGTAGAGTGTGGTTCTGTGTGGCTCAGTAGGTAGAGCGTGGTTCTGTGTGGCTCAGTAGGTAGAGCGTGGTTCTGTGTGGCTCAGTAGGTAGAGCGTGGTTCTGTGTGGCTCAGTAGGTAGAGTGTGGTTCTGTGTGGCTCAGTAGGTAGAGCGTGGTTCTGTGTGGCTCAGTAGGTAGAGCGTGGTTCTGTGTGTCTCAGTAGGTAGAGCGTGGTTCTGTGTGGCTCAGTAGGTAGAGCGTGGTTCTGTGTGGCTCAGTAGGTAGAGCGTGGTTCTGTGGGCTCAGTAGGTAGAGCGTGGTTCTGTGTGGCTCAGTAGGTAGAGCGTGGTTCTGTGTGGCTCAGTAGGTAGAGCGTGGTTCTGTGTGGCTCAGTAGGTAGAGTGTGGTTCTGTGTGTCTCAGTAGGTAGAGTGTGGTTCTGTGTGTCTCAGTAGGTAGAGTGTGGTTCTGTGTGGCTCAGTAGGTAGAGCGTGGTTCTGTGTGGCTCAGTAGGTAGAGCGTGGTTCTGTGTGGCTGAGTAGGTAGAGCGTGGTTCTGTGTGGCTCAGTAGGTAGAGCGTGGTTCTGTGTGGCTCAGTAGGTAGAGTGTGGTTCTGTGTGGCTCAGTAGGTAGAGCATGGTTCTGTGTGTCTCAGTAGGTGAGCGTGGTTCTGTGTGGCTCAGTAGGTAGAGCGTGGTTCTGTGTGGCTCAGTAGGTAGAGCGTGGTTCTGTGTGGCTCAGTAGGTAGAGCGTGGTTCTGTGTGACTCAGTAGGTAGAGCGTGGTTCTGTGTGTCTCAGTAGGCAGAGCGTGGTTCTGTGTGTCTCAGTAGGTAGAGCGTGGTTCTGTGTGGCTCAGTAGGTAGAGCGTGGTTCTGTGTGGCTCAGTAGGTAGAGCGTGGTTCTGTGTGGCTCAGTAGGTAGAGCGTGGTTCTGTGTGTCTCAGTAGGTAGAGCATGGTTCTGTGTGGCTCAGTAGGTAGAGCGTGGTTCTGTGTGTCTCAGTAGGTAGAGCGTGGTTCTGTGTGGCTCAGTAGGTAGAGCGTGGTTCTGTGTGTCTCAGTAGGTAGAGCGTGGTCCTGTGTGGCTCAGTAGGTAGAGCGTGGTTCTGTGTGTCTCAGTAGGTAGAGCGTGGTTCTGTGTGGCTCAGCAGGGTAGCGTGGTTCTGTGTGGCTCAGTAGGTAGAGCGTGGTTCTGTGTGGCTCAGTAGGTAGAGTGTGGTTCTGTGTGTCTCAGTAGGTAGAGCGTGGTTCTGTGTGGCTCAGTAGGTCAGAGCGTGGTTCTGTGTGGCTCAGTAGGTAGAGCGTGGTTCTGTGTGGCTCAGTAGGTAGAGTGTGGTTCTGTGTGGCTCAGTAGGTAGAGCATGGTTCTGTGTGCTCAGTAGGTAGAGCATGGTTCTGTGTGGCTCAGTAGGTAGAGGGTGGTTCTGTGTGGCTCAGTAGGTAGAGCGTGGTTCTGTGTGGCTCAGTAGGTAGAGTGTGGTTCTGTGTGGCTCAGTAGGTAGAGTGTGGTTCTGTGTGGCTCAGTAGGTAGAGTGGTTCTGTGTGGCTCAGTAGGTAGAGTTTGGTTCTGTGTGGCTCAGTTCTGTGTGGCTCAGGTAGAGCGTGGTTCTGTGTGGCTCAGTAGGTAGAGCGTGGTTCTGTGTGGCTCAGTAGGTAGAGTGTGGTTCTGTGTGGCTCAGTAGGTAGAGCGTGGTTCTGACAAGGCTTAGGTTGTGGGTTTGATTCCGATTGGGGCCACATATACTGAAAAATGTATGCATTCACTACTGTAAGTCGCCTTGGATAAAAACGTCTGCTAAATGGCATATATTATCATAACAGTTTGAGCCTGGCAAGCTCCTTCCTGTTTGCACGGGCTTAGTCCCGTGTGGTGCCTGGTGCTGATTTGTTGTCTGGACTAACGGCTTATGGAGCGACAAGTTCCTCTTGGTGTGTGATCTCTGCTCAGCTGGCTCTCTGGGTTCTTTCATTATTTATTGTTAGAAACTCCATTTTTATGAGGAATAAAACAGCAATGCTGATCTCTCTCCTGGTCCAGGAGCTGAAGCCTCTTCGCACATGTTATGTTAACTTAAAGACTGGCCTTAGATTCTACGTAAGAATATTTTTTGTTGTTTTATAGGGCATTAAAACCAGTTTTTAGTACAGCATATGCGTTTGTTATTTGAATCCTTACATTCTTGGGGCAATGCTTGGGGTGGATTTATCTAACGTTCAAACAGCAAGCGGAACGGTTCCCTGTGCCGTTCAGGGCCTTCTAAAAGTATGTCTTTTCGACAAGCTCCACTGAGAGTAGAGATCAAAGGAAATCTCCTCTTTTACATTTTTTACATTTTAGGCAGTTTAGCAGACGCTCTTATCCAGAGCATGGTTTGCTACTTCTTTACATATGATCCAATTATCACAGCTGGATATTTTACTGAAGCAATTCAGGGTGAGCCCGGTTGCTCAAGGGCACAACAGCAGTGCCTCTGCCTTTTCAGGGCAAAATACCAATTCCTTCTGGGGAAACAGGCAGGGGCCTCAAACGAGGTATCCAATGTTCAGGATGCGTGGGCCCTGCAGTGGTCCGGTCCTGAAACATATTAGCAGCAGCCTTGTCCATGTCTCCCGAGAGACCGCCTCATTGGCTTAGCGGAAGCGCCACTCCATTCCGCTGCTCGCTGTTGCTCCGTCCTGCTGGAGGGCTGGTTCCGCCGCGAACAGCCGCGCAAGCCGCGCGCGTGCTGCGTCGCACGAGCACATCGACCGGTTTTACAGTTCGCATCGACTCCAATGATACGGTGTGCTCTTTCGTAATTCCCACAGTGACACGGTGTTAGAAACTGCGCGGGACCCACATTATTTAAACAGCGGCCAGAATGAGGGGTGGAAAAAGACCCCTGAATTAGTTTGTTGTCACTAATGCTTTTTAACTTTTTATACCACGACTTGACATTTACAACTGGATCGACTGCACAGGGGTTTGCGTGCTTACGCTCATTAGTGTCTATGCAACACACACAGACGACGTGAATTAAACAACCCCATTCGTTATATCATATACCTAAACATGGGTGTTCCATAGCATGTTTGCTCTTTTACAGGTTTTATTATCTTTATTTTCATCGTTGGTGCTTTAAATACAATTTTTAAAACAAATGTATATTCTTTTCGTTTCTCCCGATTTTGCAATGCCCGATGGTATTGGTTGGCCCGTCCCGTCGCAGAAAAGAAGCTCTCAGTCGACCCTTCTCCGAATCGCACGCCGGCAGCCCGCTTCCCCAGACTCTGTGCCGACTAGAAACCCTCCTCGCTGCCAACTCTACACCAGCCTACATGATGCAATCATGCGCCAACCTGCGGATCCGGGGGCCGCACGTGGCACTGGCGGACCAGAAACGAACGCCAGACCACGTGACACAGCAGCGCACCGGACCCCCGCTTTTTATAGCGAGACGCACTGCCCTACGGCCCCCCCCTAGTAATACTCATAAATAGTTCAACACTATTTCTGTGTGCACACCGCATGCACAACCCCCCATACCTATTTTCATAAGGATTTGCAATAACAAATCCTTATGAAATCCTTTTTCTTTTTCGAGCTGAAAACATGCCCACAATAATATCTTGTTGCATGAAAAAAAGAAGAAGCTAAAAGGAGATTATATTATATTGCAGTGCAGTGCAGTGCGTTGTATAGGCAGGACCAGGAAGCACAGCACTTTTGTGACGATTCCCCTGAGTTAATGTCGAGAACACAATAAGGCGGAGGGGGGGTGTGGGGGGGGGGGACGGGAGGGGGGCGTGTTTCTCCCCTGCTTCAGTTCTTTCTTGAAGGCATCATTACCATGACAACGCCTGGGGCCGACATCATAGTTCCCTGGCACAGGGAAGGCAGCCCTTCTCTTCTGGTGCCGTGCCAGGAATTGATCTCGCCCCTGCAGTGGCCGTGATCCGCCCGATCTCCGGCCAGGCACCATTAGACACCAGCTATCGAGGACTCGAGTGGTGCTTGAGTGAGTCACTAGGCAGGGCTCCTGTTCTGGGAGGAAAATAAACATTGGGGCGCGTGTTTAGTTGGACAGACTGGTCATTAATAACTCTCCCCCTTGCTGGGGCCTGGGCCCAGTCACTTGGAGTGTGCTGGTATGTTTTACGAACTCTGATGTTTTACCCCCAGCAGTCCATTGTTCGACACCTACTGCCTTTGTTCCACAAAACATGATGACTTCTCTTGTCTCAGATGGACGTCCATGTTAAATGGAAATGGCGGCCTTTAATTTCTTGAAACCTCTTCTTGAAAATGTACATTTTTTGCAATGCTAAGTAAATATAAGTAGAATTTTTCCTAACATCGTTGTTTTCATGTTTCACGCTTTTCTTTTTTGTGTTTCTGTGTGTGTGTGTGTGTTTTTGTGTGTGTGTGTGTGTGTGTGTGATGTGTGTGTGGGTGTTATGATGTGTGTGTGTGTGTGTGTGTTATGATGTGTTTGTGTGTTCTGCATTTGTTGCTGTGTTTGACACAGAATCACTGTGGCCCTGATGTGTCATGGCCTTTGTCTGAGAAATTTTCTAAATCCCATATACATATAGTGACAAAGAGTTAATTGCAGCCAAATGGCCAGGCTCTTTTAACTCTTTTAAACTACATTTATGATTCTAAAAATGCAGGTTAAACCGTTGGATGTGACCCATAACTCAGAAGTGCAAAATTAAATATAAATGTTTGTGTCACAGAAATGGACTTAAACAGAAATAATAGTTCCATAGAAAATCTCACCTGAATAAAATTGAGCAGTCAGTAAGTGGAGGTAAGATTTATGACCGCCTCCTGATGAAACCCCAGGGAATGCTGGGAGCTGCAGTGCCACGTGTGCAGAGTACCGGGTGATTCTGCCTGCCCCTGCAGCCTCTTCTCAGTGTTGGGAAAAACACTTGGAAAATGTAGCTAAGCTAAGCTACCAGTTACTCTACATTGAAAGCTATGAGAAGCTATCCTACTATTTGATTTAGGAAATGGTGACACTACCACCACGCTGCTGGGAAATGTAGTTAAACTAGTAGCTTTGCTACTTGTAGTGACAATACTGCCCATCACTGTCTCCTCTCCTCTCAGCCCCAGAAACCTTATGCAGGTTATAACGCGGTGTGTGTGTGTGTGTGTGTGTGTGTGTGTGTGTGTGTGTGTGTGTGTGTGTGTGTGTGTGTGTGTGTGTGTGTGTGTGTGTGTGTGTGTGTGCGTGCTTATGGAGGTGTGCATGTGTCCACCAGATGTCCACACTTTCAACATTTAGGCCCCCACTGATTTCACCTGCCAGTCTATAATTGAATAAATTTTTGAAGGAATCATGCATCATGAAGCAAAATCCTGGGATGTGAATATGGGACATTTATTGTTCATGGCATGCATAGCTACTGTATTTCACACTGGTGGAGAGAGGGGGGGGATGATGTTATGGAGACATGTTGTATCAGCAAATGATGGATCCACATTTGTACCTTATCTATGAGCGAGAAAACATAAGCTGAGCTGTAACACTGTGTTATGCTGAAGTACATTATTTATATCTGCGGTGTGCACACACACCATCTCAGTCCAAAAAGGATCGTTACTGTGCATCAATGTGCTGTAACTTTGATTAGATGATCAAGGATGCATTACTGCAATGCTACAGCTACCAAAAATATGTATAAAAATAAGTATAGCGATCTAAAGAGGCATAGGCTGGCTAATGTTTTATAGGATAGTAAGTCATAGTATTCATTTTATTCTAATGAAGGGGAACATGATTGACACTGCTGTACATTTCCAAAATGGTTTTGAATGGTTTAGCCTCAAATATGCAGCTAGGCTTTAATGTAGGTACATACAGGTAGCTGTCAAAATAAAGGAAACGCCAAAATAAAGTGGCTTAATAGGGTGTTGGGCCACCACAAGCCACCAAAACACCTTGGCAAAACAGCTTGGCATAGATTCTACAAATGTCTGAAACAGTTTTGGAGGGATGCATCACCATTCTTCCATGAGAAATTCCATTATTTGGTGTTTTGTCGATGGTGATGGAATACGCTGTCTCAGGCGCCGCTCCAGAATCTCCCATAAGTGTTCAATTGGGTTGAGATCTATATACGCCATTTTAGCAGACGCTTTTATCCAAAGCGACTTACAGTAGTGAATGCCTAAATCTTTTCAGTATATGTGGTCCCAGTGGGATTTGAACCCACAACCATCTCTTGTGACCAGATCTGGTGACAGATGGCCAGGGCATATGGTTTTTCATGCTCATCAAACCAATCAGTGACCACTCGTGCCCTGTAGATGGGGGCATTGTCCTCTTGGAAGAGACCACTCCCATCAGGATAGAAATGCTTCACCGTAGTATGAAGGTGATCACTCAGAATGGCTTTGTATTTATTGGTGTTTACTTTTCCCTCTAAGGGGTTGAGTGGACCTAAACCATGCCAGGAAAATACACCCCACACCATAACAGAGCCGCCAAAACCCTTCACTGTGGGAAGTCCTCAGATTGGTACGCTTATTTTTGCATGCTGGCTAGGGCCGGACTGACGCAGTCGGGGTTCGAAACGCGGCTGCAGTGGGCAACTTGTGTCCCAATCGGACGCTCATACCGTTACACCACCCGGGGAGGTCCCATCCTCACTTTACTGGTGCATTAGGAGAGAGATAACGACGGGACGAGGAGAACAAAAGACATGGGTGTGGGAGGAAAAGATAGGAGGTTTGGGAGAAGGAAACACCTTTCACCTAAAAGTTGAAGGGGGGAAAAGGACAGAAATAGGCTCGTGGAGAAGTGGGATGTGGAGTTCCCCTCAGGCTGTAACGAGGGTAGAGTTTCCCTCCGGCGTGGAAGTATCGCCTGTGGGCTGACGGGACGATGTTTGATTTAGTGTCGGGTGAAGAGACTTTGAGTGGGCAGTAGGCCTAGTCAAACGAGCTGCTTTTAATTTGGGATTCATGAACTGTGTTGCCGAGGGCGCGATTCCTCCGTTGTGAACTAGTAAAGGTAGAAAAATAAGGATCATTTAGATTTTAAGGCATCTTACCTTCTTTCTGTCTGTTTCACCACTCTGCTACTTTCAGTTGATGGGCCCTGCCTCCTGCCTGATCACAACCTGGCAAATGTGCTGCAAGAGTCTGTCTGTTGATGTGTACCTATAGTGCCAAAAAAATCACACAATGAATTAACATGTTGTTAATTAAACTCCAACAATAAAATTGTGGTTCTGTGTGGCTCAGAAGGTAGAGCGTGGTGTTGGCAACACTTAGGTTGTGGGTTCAATTCCCACTGGGACTACATGTACTGAAAAAAATGTATGCATTCACTACTGTAAGTCGCTTTGGATAAAAGCGTCTGTTAAATGGCGTATATTATAATATTATATTATATTATATTATATTATATTAAAATAACATTAGAACAACTTTTTTTTTTCCAATATAAATCAAGTCTTGCTTTAATAAATGCCATTTATGTTTTGCTTTGTGTAATATAACGTGTTCAATTTAATTTAAAACACAGCCTTGAATTTCTATCACGTCCTATAATCTCTCAACAACAAATAAACCTGTGTGATCGCTACCTCCGAGATTGTAAACCGCCATCCCAAACCTTCCCTGACCATTAGATTGCTAATTATATCATAGTAACAACAACTGAAGACAGAAATCACTATCCTGTGTGCGCTGCCCATCAGGGACGCGGTTCGAAACCCGCGTCTCTACCAGACTGGTCCTGGTCGTCAGCCAGGAGGGGCGTTTGGCTGTCTTCCCCAGGGGAGGGGGAGGGTGAGCCGCCGTGTTCGCACGTAAAAAAGGAGTCTCCAGAACGTAGGTGGGCAAATTCCGTCTCGAAGGAGGTCGCTGCCCACGGAGAATTAGCTTGCCTCATAGAGACGAGCGTCAGACCCGTGTGGGGAGGGCAAATTGAAATAAATAGAGGGTGTAATTGGCTACCAAATTGGGAGAAAAACTGGGGAAAAATTTAGAAAGAAATCATAATAAATAAATAAAATCACTCTCGTTGTAAGGTGAATTTTACAGTGTGTGTGCACACCACAGGAGCAGGGCCATCATACAGGATGACCCCCTACTGGGGATCCATGGTAACCGTGTGCCAATAGCGAGCCACAGGGCCACACACGGTATCACACACTCAGCAGTTTGTCGTCGCTCACACAATTTACAAGCCACGCCAGACCCCTTCCATTAATCACCTGCGGATGTATTGACGTTTACGGTGTGCCCGTTTGACGCATCAGCACAGACTCGCACACCGCAGTGTTCAGCATTTAGATGCACTGTATTCTCATGAGAGCCATTTCCTTATCCAGACACGGTGTCCTTGATGGGCAAAAAAACCCACGATGAATTGAATTCGGCCGGCCCCACGAGCACATTTGTCCATAACTTTTGACTCACAAATTTGCGCACTGTTTGTTTTCCTTTCTTTCTTTCGCTAATTAGTTTTATCAGTGGCTGAACTCTCCCGAACTATAATTTGTATGGAAGAAAAAATTATAAAAAAACTTGCATTATTTGTTTGTCAAAGCCAAGGGCAAATGCTGATTGAATTCAAGTCATTATTTATTCCATCAACATCCAACCTTCTTTCGAGCGCCGTAGCAGACAATTGCCTGACATACATTGTGACCCATCATGATTATGATTATTATTTGGTTTCGAAAGCGCAATGCACTTTTGCTGTGTCCATGTATATTTCAGTAAAGCTTCCTGACCGTAGCTTACATTTACATTTTACATTCTAAGCATTTAGCAGACACTCTTATCCAGAGCGACTTACAAGATGTGCATTAATTAATACATGGTAAGATCAATCATAGTTCGCGCAAGAGATCAGTGCAGTATTATAGAGATAGACATCGTTGTTGGCAGCTGCATACCGTACATGTAACAGCAGTTAGATTTGTTTTAAACAAGAATACATATACAAAAAGCAGTATTAAACATGGAAAGGTGGGTCTGAAGAGGTGGGTTTTGAGTTTCTTGCGGAAGATCGCAAATGATTCCGCGGTCCTGACCGAGTGCGGAAGATCGTTCCACCACTGAGGGGTCAGGACAGAGAAGAGGCGAGACCGCGAGGAGCGGCTGCCGGGCGCCCGGAGGGATGGGACAGTCAGTTTGCCAGTGGAGGTGGAGCTGAGGGGTCTGGCTGGGGTGTAGGGTGTGATGAGTGTGTAGGGTGTAGCTGTGTGCTGGGTGCATTTTGTCAGCTCTGCTTGGCCTCCTCAATAAACAGCCTGTTCTATTCTAATGCCCCAGTGTTACAGCCCTCACCTTTCAGCCCTCCTGACTGTCCCACACAATTAAAGAGGGACCCCTTTGTCCCACAGGCTCTCTCACGCCAAGTAGATGATGACCCCCCCAACAATATGATTCACATACTCTTTTTCACGTTGGTCTAGGTCAGCGGTGGGCAGTTCCGGTCCTGGAGGGCAGGATTTTGTTTCTATCAATTACCCCTGTGGCTCAATTAGCTAATTAGCTGGATACGCCAATGCTGGTTCACTTGTAGATTAGACCACAGTAACATGTTTCATATGGGAACACAAGAACAGTCTTCAGCTGCCTTTCATGGGCTTATGAAGAAATTTAGCTAAAATGTCAGATTGGGGCTAATTAAATAATTAAGAGCAGAAGTTGGCATGAAATCCAGAAACGGATACGGCCCTCCTGGCCCACCCCTGGTCTAGGTGGTCTCTGTCACGGTGTTCCATTTCAAAGCCAGGAAAGGGCAAGATTTGTAGTTGCCATAAATGTTTTTTGTTTGTTCGTTTTTTTTATGTTGCCTGCCTACTACTCCCTCCCATCTGCTCCAAATACAGCGAGGAGCCAGATACCTCAAGCTTTATAGCCCCACCAATTATCGTTAAAAAAATGAGCCTGCCGATTCTGAGGAGATGAATTAAAAAGCCCCCCCCCCCCTCTGCCCCGAAAAGAGTGGCAGGTCTCCTGCTCCTCAGAGCAGCAGAGTAATTTCCAGCCCATCTCAACCCCACCGTCTAATGAATATTTTAGAGGTAATCTGTGAATATCATTTGCGCGTTGTCCTCTTTGACTGAGGATATAGCGACACAGATCTGACCGAGGGAGGGGCTCCCACCTCACCCCCACCCCACCCCGGGTTCTCGGGGGTCATTTCAATACCGTGCCCGCCAAACGTAATCAACTACATTTACATGCCAGTGTAATGTAACAGTGGCAGTGTAGTGCAATGGTTAGGGAGCTGGGCTTGTAACTTAGAGGTTGTAGGTTCAATTCCCAGGTGGGGCACTGCTGTTGTACCCTTGAGCTAAAGGTAACCTGAATTGCTTCATTAAAATATCCAGCTGTATAAATGGATTGTATGTAAAGAAATGTAAACTGTTTAAGTCGCTCTGGATAAGAGCATCGGCTAAATGCCTAAAATGTAATGTAATGTAAATGTATAATGTAATGTAATGTAAATGTACATGCACACTGCATTCCGCATGATGGCAGTGATCCCTGTTTGGGCCTTATTCTGAATAAGCTGCATACTGTCACCGTGAAATACGATGGCCACAGGTAGGCCTGTGTGCATGGTAGTCAAAGCCTTGTAGCACTATTATATTATATTATTTGGGAGCGATGCTTGCTTAATGCTACCTTGTGTTGTTGTTTTTTTGTTTTTGTTTTGTTTGGAAAACAGCTTTGTGAGGCAATCGAACCCTCCGCAACCTTCTGGGCAACTTCCTTTCTTTCTTTATTTTACTCTGTCCATAAAGCGCATACTTTTCACGACTTTATTACCAAGACACAGAAATGTGTCCCACAGGCAAGCTTTTTTGGTTTCATCAGCTAGAGGGGGAATAATGACCCAAGATTCCTTGCAAAATAGAACGTACTGACATGGTTTATTTCCGGGAGGTATATTCCAATTAAAGTGTTTTATATGACTCATTATTCTGCTTAATGGAGGAATATTCCACATGCCTTGCACTAAGGCTGAACATATCGGGCAAAATGTCATATCGCGATAATCTTCCTACATATTGCAATTGTGATATAGCGTGCAATGTAACAAAACACGTGGGTGGAAACATGCATTCAACCAGGACTGTTTCCTCGAGCACAGCACAGTAAGACCAGAAATAAAATAAATCTTGAAAGATTTTTTTCTCAAGCAGTGACCGAAAATACATATGGCATAAATTAAAATAAAAAGTCAATAATCACAAAAAATATTCAATCTTTGTTCTTCAACAAAGAGCAAATGAAAAAAACGTTTGCAAGCAGCAGCTTCTCAACTCAGTCTTTATTAATAAAGTAGTGCACCGTTAAACTCCTTTACGGCTCAGGTGTCTGGCTGGACCACAGGTCTGTTGTGGTTGCGTAATAGTCTATTGGTTTGAGCTCTGCATCAACTTCTGCCTTTGCACTTAGCATGTGGGTCAGGGAGGGTGACCTGTGAGGAGGAGGTTTGCAGTGGAATTCTGCCCGTGGATCAATTTCCAGACGACCTCTTTGCACACGGCGTGTATATTATCATCGTGTCTTTTGCGAGGTGGAAGGCGATAGGCTCTGTGATGTCTTTGTGCCTTCGGGAGCTTTTCTCGTAAGGCGTTGCATTTTCAAGCACTAACGAGATTGATGCTCGCTTGGGCCGGGACTGAGTCTGGGATGTGATTTTCGTAAATGAGTTCTGGAGAGACAAAGCAAGTCTGCGGGTACGTGTGGGAAACAAACGTGAGACAAAACATGGCCAGCGGCGAGCATCACTATAGACATGTATCGCAGCCTTTGGCGGTATGATATTGCAAATGTTTATATGGCAATAACAATCGGTACACAATATATCATTCACAACTACCTTATGCCTATGTTACTATAACCAGGATACTGGCTTATTCCGGTTTAGACAGTTATCTGAATTACGTAGCAACTAGAGTCCACTTTACTTAGTAATAACAAGGACATTATCTTTGTTGTTACTAAATGTTTTTAACTATGTTATTACCGTGTTATTACCCGTTCATTATGAGGTGTAAAATAAAGTGCTACCATTGTTGGAACAAGGTGTTTACATAAATCATGTCATAGTCTGAATATTTAAATATTTGAATTTTGGGCTCTCGGGTGGCTCAACTGGTAAAGGCACTTGTTCTGAGTGCAGGTTGCCCACTGCAGCTGGGGTTCGATCCCCGGCTGCGCCAGTGTGGCTCTGGCTGGGAGTCCAGCTCAGGGACAGCGATTGGCTGTCCACCCCATGGGGAGGGGGGAGGGAAGCTGGCATGAGTTCACCACATGCACAGAAAGCTTCCCTGTGGGTGTGTGTCGGAATCACAGGCGACGGCTCGACGAGTTCCGTCTAGAAGGTGGCGGTTCATTGCCGTTGTAACCCTGCCAGTCCCAGGGAAGTGGCTGGTCCCGTGGTTGCCGGCGGCGCGCTTGTGGGGGGAGGGAAATTGAATCAATCAATCAACCCCCTCAGTGGTGGAATGATCTTCCGCAAGAGACTCAAAACCACTAACACTGAATTCTGTACACCTAGCCAATTGTCATCACCACTGCCTACATGTTTAATACTTGTTGTATATATATATACTTGTTTCCTCCTTAAAATAAAAAATAAAAAAATGCTAACCTTTTCCTTCCCGGTGTTACAGGTATGGTGTGCAGCTGCCAACAGCGATGTCTGTCGCTGTATCACTGCACTGATCTGTTGCGCGAACAATGATTGTTCTTACCATGTATTCATGCGAATCTTGAAAGTCGCTCTGGATGAGATTAAAATGCTTAAAATGTCAAATGTCAATCAAGGGTACAATTGGCCACCAAATTGGGAGAAAAACAGGGGAAAATCTGATCATTTAAGAAATTCAATATATATATATATATTTGAATACTGGAATATTAGTGTGCATGTAAATGCTTTGTTATCATACCAGGCCGGGGGTTGAAGCAAGATTTCGATGATGTCAGAGTTACCTCATCTCCGAGTTCTTCGGAGGGAATCACGTATACGACAACGACAACAGTGGCGCGGATCGCTGACAGGAGAAGGTTGGGGGCGGCGCGCGCTGCTTCAAAAGACCCGGCAGAGCTGTGGAATGATTGCAAAAGCTATGCCACAGGTATAATCCAGGTCAGAGCGCGCTCTTGCGCTTCCTGAGCCTGAAAGGATGGTATTTTTACCTGACTGGCACACATATGGAAAGGTACGGAACAATTGAAATGTTCACACAGTTGCCGATGACTCAACCTTGAAAAGACTCGCTTGGAAACAAGTTCCCCTGATTTGCAAACTGGGTCAAGCGACTATATTAAATCGTGCGCAGCGTACGGGTTGTGTGCGTAATTATGGCTCTTCACCTTTGCGTTCTGCAGCTGATTAAATTATGTCGGCGCGCTTTCCGCATGAGGTTTCCCCGAAGTAAACAACCAGATGCGCTGTCAGAGAGTGACTAGCGCAGACATGCATTTTCCATGGCCTCGAATGTGCACAAGCCGATGTTTCTTTTTTTACCCTGTTTGCCAGGTTCGGAGTTGTGCTGGTCACCGTAACGAGGTGTACCCGCAATGAGGGTGAGCAGAGCCTGGTTTGCAAACGCCGTTCTGTTCTGCAGGAAATAAGGGGGACATATACTAATGTGACTGGGCATAGCAAATGCATGGGGGAATTTGTTAAAGACCACCTCTACTCAAAATTATTCTTTGTCATAGGACGACTTATCCAGAGCGACTTACAAGATGTGCATAAATACATGGTAGGAACAATCATGTGATAGACACAATCACAATACAGTGATAGACATCATTGCAGGCAGCTGCGTACCATACCTGTAATACTGGGAACACTGGGAAGTTCCCAGGTGGGGCACTGCCGTTGCACCCTTGAGCAAGGTACTTAACCTGAATTGCTTCAGTAAGATATCCAGCTGTATAAATGGATTGTATGTAAGGAAATGAAAACTGTGTAAGTCGCTCTGGATAAGAGCGTCTGCTAAATGCCTAAAATGTAAATGTAAATGTTGTCAGTGGTTAAATCATCCAGGTAGTATTTGTGTTATATACAGGTAACCTTCAAAATAAAGGAAACACTTGAGTAAATGAAGGGTTCTGGTGGCTCTGTTATGGTGTGGGGTGTATTTTCCTGGCGTGGTTTAGATCCACTCAACCCCTTAGAGGGCAAGGTAAACACCAATAAATACAAAGCATTCTGAGTGATCACCTTCATCCTGTGGTGAAGCATTTCTATCCTGATGGGAGCGGTCTCTTCCAGGATGACAATGCCCCCATCCACAGGGCACGAGTGCTCACTGAATGGTTTGATGATCATGACAATGGGGTTGTTCCGCCGTGATAGTTGTTGCCCATACTGGTCTTGTTCACTAGGCTCCTATTGGCCCTGCTGTTGTACAGGGACTTCGGCCTATCAGAAGTCGAGCCAATCTTATCGGCCTATCGGCTTTCACCCATGGCTGTGACGACTCCTTTCCCTTGCTCCGGGAACCAGGGTTGCGTGCATAACCTTGACGTTGGTTCTACCAACGCAGAGACACGTGGGTTTCAGAGCGTATTCATCCAAGGCTATCTCCTTTTGTGTGTCTGGGTTTAGCGCAATCTTATCAACTCGAGCCGGAAAGATGCTCTTAGCGACTTGTTTGCGTCTTTCTTTTCAAAAGAGGCAGGAAGGATTGGAGTGCTGGAGTTATTTGTCCTTTGGATTTGTTGCGAGTTTTTCTTTTTGCTTCACTGTTTTCAGCTTTTGCCTGTTTCTTTAAAAAAAAACACTCAATATGATTCTGTTGTTTTTCGCCTTTCAAACCTAAGAGCATAAAAGCGTACGATTTCAATAAGAGTGAGCAGTCTGTTCATCCAACCTTGCCTCCTCACCCTGTGTGCATCTGCTTTCTCTTTTTTATATTAAATATATTTATTTCCTATTTCTTTGTGACCATGGTCATTCATATTCATGAACATACAAATATGCTTTTCATGTGCTCAAATTAATTGGTTCATTTGATAATAAATTGTGACATTTCTCATTAGTAGTAACCCAACAAACAATAAATCGAAGGTTTTATTCGTGTACTTTATGAAGATGGCTGTGCTGCAGAGGTGCTCAGGGTCGGTCCTCCAGATCTTCTGCGTGTGCGGCCTTTTGTTCCAGCCTTTCACCAACACGCCAATTATGAATCAAGTAAACACACCAAAGTATCTCCATTGCTTTCTCTCCCCCTCTCTTCCCCCTTTCTTTGAATGTCTTTTCTCTCTCTCTCTCTCTCTCTCTCCCTCTCTCCCCCTCTCTCTCTCTCTCTCCTCTCTCCATCTCTCTCTCTCCCTCTCTCTCCCCCTCTCTCTCTCTCTCTCTCCCTGTTTCTGTCTCTCTCTCTCTCTCTCTCTCTCTCCCTTCCCCCTCTCTCTCTCTCTCTCTCTCCCCCTCTCTCCCCTCTCCCCCTCTCTCTCTCTCTCCCTCTCCCTCCCTCTCCCTCCCTCTCTCTCTCTCTCTCTCTCTCTCTCTCTCTCCCCCTCTCTCTCTCTATATCTCTCTCTCCCTCTCTCTCCCCCTCTCTCTGTCTCTCTCTCTCCCTCTCCCTCTCCCTTCCTCTCTCTCTCTCTCCCCCTCTCTCTCTCTCTCTCTCTCTCTCTCTCTCTCCCTCTCTCCCGCGGAGTGACATCACCACCTCTCAGCCAATAGAGGCCGCAGCAGCACGCTGGTGCCCAGTCCCAGCTGACAGTGAGGGCTCAAATGGCCGTCAACCAAACCCGCCGGGCTGGAGTTCCTCAATGGTGGAATTAGTCAAAGTGTAACTGCATGGAGAACTGTGTGTTTGGCAGTTTGTCTAAAGATAATTACGCACACACACACATGCATGCATACAAGCGCACAAACACACGCACGCACGTGTACACACATGCACACAGACGCACACATGTATGCATACACGCACACACACACACGTGCATAAACGCACGCACACACACACACAGCATGAGCAGACTTCAGTGGTAAAACACAGGTGGGGACGTCTAGCACCGTTAATGCTGCACCATTCTCAGTCACAGGAATTACTCGAGACCAGACAATCAATCTGGCTCAAAGCAACAGTTAATAAGAACATTTAAAAATATACAAATCCTCAGCAGCTCAACTGAACAGACACTTGTTCCCCGAGCCGAATGTTCTCCCTGCAAGAATCGCTCATAAACACAAATGTCTCCATTAAACAGGGACATTTGTACAAAAGGATCGAGCGCCAAGAATGCATCCGCCGTTTGTATCCTGACTGGTTCTCAGTCACAGCCGGGCCCCCGCCCAGGAGCCCCCCGCCCAGGAGCCCCCCCGCCCAGGAGCCCCCCCCGCTCAGGAGCCCCCCGCTCAGAGCCCCCCGCCCAGGGCCCCCCAGGATGAGTTTCCCCTCCTGTAGAATCACAGTGAGCAGATGGCACGGAGGAGGCAGCGCCTCGGTGCTGGACCGGGCCCGACTGGTTCCAGCGCAAACCCGGATCGCGAAGCACGCACGTTATCGCTTCCCTTTAGCATCACACATGCACACACACACACACATACATACATACATACACGTGTCTGTGTGCGCGTGTGTCTGTGTGTGTATGTGTGCATGTATGTGTGTGTGTGTATGTGTGTGCGTGTGTGTGTGTGTGTGTGTGTGTGTTTGTGTTTACGTGTGTGTGTGTATGTGCGTGTGCATGTGTGTGTGTGTGTGTGTATGTACGTGTGTGTGTGTGTGTGTGTGTGTGTGTGTGTGTGTGTGTGTGTGTGTGTGTGTGTGTGTGTGTGTGTGGAATTGTCGTTAGACATGGGTTCACCAGGGGACAGGAGCACTGGTTAAACACACAGTTTGGCATGCAGTATGCAGTTCGGCTTTGCCACCGTGCATGGCCATGAGTATAGGAACTGGACTTCTGACCAGAAGGTTGCCGGTTCAAATCCCAGATCTCTCTACTGTTGAACCCTTGAGCAAACTGCTTAACCTTCATTGTGTCAGACTGTGTACATATTTGTTTAAAAAAGCAAGACATGGAATTGGACCTGGATAAGGGTTACCTACTATGAGAATAAATAAATAAAACATAAGTTGAAACTTGTCCTTTCTTCCTGTTTAATAATGATACACATGCCACTGTCTGTTACAGTCAACACAAGGCTGAAAAAGCCAAAGAGATGCATTCACTCTTTCACATATTTTTTTGGAGTGCATTGTGTGTGTGTGTGTGTCTGTGTCTGTGTTGTGTGTGTGTGTGTGTGTGTGTGTGTGTGTGTGTGTGTGTGTGTGTGTGTGTGTGTGTGTGTGTGTGTGTGTGTGTGTGTGTGTGTGTGTGTGTGTGTGTGTGTGTGTGTGTGTGTGTGTGTGTGTGTGTGTGTGTGTGTGTCTGTGTGTATGCGTGCGTGCATTAAAATTCGATTCTGACTAAATGAGAAGGCCTCACAATGCAAAAGAGAGTATTAAACGATTGAAGTCGTTGTAAAACATGTTGCTTTACCACAGAGATGTCTGATGTAGTGGAGGGGGTGTGTGGTGGGGGTCGATGATTCAAAGATTTTGGCTGTTGGCTGGAGCCCCAGCTTCCAGCGTCAGAACAGAGCGAGGAGCGAGGAGGGAGGGAGCGGAGATCGAGCCAGAGAACGGGCTCTTTCCGGAAAAACGTGAGACCAAATAGCGGCGGGCGTCGACGAGGATTTCGGGATATCCACCTGCAGACAAGGCGGCTCTGTCGTTCCTCAGAAAGCCACGGGGGGGGTGGGGGGGGTCCGCTGTGCGTGAGGAAGAGGCAGCGGATCGAGGGTGGGGGTCGGTGTGTCACTGTCGCCTCCCGCTCGGACTCCATTCTCTGTTTTTATGGGAATGGTTGTGATTTTTTCCCGGCTGGGCCTGCAGGAGGAGAGGAGAGGGGCGGAGGGGGGGGCTCTATGGGGGGGGCGAGGGGGCGACTGGGGGTGAGTGAAATGGGGCGCGTCCAGAGATGGTGAGGTCACTGGGGTCTGGCGCCGGCTATCTGGCCCTGCATCTCAGACTGCTCCGGGAGTTTCCGGAAGGAGCCGCTGGGGTTTCTGATAAATGAGTCTGTCAGCGAGGGGGAGTGGAGGGGGGCTGTGTACACAGGGGGGCCAGAGAAGGGTGTGTGTCCCATGTGTACCTCGTGCGCAGATTTGATTAACGACCCAGGTGCAACCGCTAACAAACAGGGACCAAGACATTTGTTTTCTATTATCCAGCATAACTACCATTTCACCTATTACCCTTTTTTTTTTTTTGCAACTTGGGTTCAGAGTGGCATGGCAGCGCTCTGCTACAGAAGTCCAGGCTTCACGCCCAGTCCTTTAACCAGCACTGCTCAGAGACCAGAGAGGGACGATACCTCTGTGCTGGGACGCTCTGTGGTTCTGTGTGGCTCAGTAGGTAGAGCAGCGCTGACGATGCTTAGGTTGTGGGTTTGATTCCCACTAGGACCACATATACTGAAAAATGTATGCACTCACCGCTGTAAGTCGCTTTGGATAAAAGCGTCTGCTAAATGGCATATGTTATGTTGTATGTTGTTATGTTTTCACCACTTCAAAACCAGTGTTAATATTGAGCGATTTCACCTTTTCATTAAATTCACCCAGGTTCTTTGCCAAAAATATCACGCATTGTGTGTTATGACAGTTACATTTTATTTTACATTTTAAGCATTTAGCAGACGCTCTTATCCAGAGCGACTTACAAAATGTGCATAAATACATGGTAGGAACAATCATAGTTAGCGCAAGAGATCAGTGCAGTAATACAGCGATAGACATCATTGTAGGCAGCTGCATACCATACCTGTACCACTGGGAAGGAAAAGGTTAGGTTTTTTTTGGTTCGTTTTTTTGTAGTGGAGTAAGCAGGGCATACAGTGTAGAGTAAGTAGGTTGCCAGTGTGGTAAGGTTTTGACCTCTTTGGGTCTGAATATAATCAATAACATGCCTGTTGTTGCATGTGTGTAAGGCATGCCTTTTTAAAACAGTTCCCACTCCTCATGATAGTCTTGTTTACCTGGGCTGGGGGCTGCTGGTCTGGGAACACTCATAAACAATACTGTCTCCTCCCGGGCCACCTCATTCACAGCCCGGATGGAGAACTGTTATTGAACTGTTAACTGAACTGTTACTGTTATATAGAACTGCGTAACAGCATGTCACACCGTGGTGAGATCTGGGTTAAAACGCGAGAGGAAGAAACCAAACCCTGTGGTGTTCTCAGCAAGAAACGACATCAATTGAGCTGTGTGCTGTTGATATGTCACTGGTAATTATGAGGTTTGGGGGAGAGGGGCGGGGGCGTTGAGTCAGGGTCTTCGTTGTGTAATCGTGGCTGTATCCCCTCCGCTCTCTCATTGTGGTGAGAATGACCGGCGTCGGCTGTGAAACGGACACAATAAATCTCACCCGCCCACTTGACGCTCTGTTCCTCTTACCTCACCTGTCCGACATGGAGTATGAAAAAGGCCGTGACAAGGCTTTGGCCGTGTTCGCCTGTCGACCGAGGCCCTAAACGGTTTGTCAAGCGGAGTCCTCTGTCCCATGAGGGCGGCTTGTTAACGCGCGCAGTCTAGACTCGGCCGTGGGAAAAGCTCATGTCCCGAGGCGGTGAAGTTGTAGGTCTTTTGTCCCGATCACTCATTCTTGGGAGACGCTCGCAGCCTCGTCGCACCGGGACATGATGTCATAGAGTAGGCTGAGGAACGTCATTCAAGCACAAACGTTGTGTGAAACAGTCCTTGGTAATGGTGTTCAGTGTCACTATAATATACGCCATTTAGCAGACGGTTTTATCCAAAGCGACTTACAGTAGTGAATGCATACATTTTCAGTATATGTGGCCCCAATGGGAATTGAACCCACAACCTAAGCGTTGCCAACGCCGTGCTCTACCAACTGAGCCACACAGAACCACGCTAACATGGAGGCATTACGCCACAGGTGATTTGTTGATGTCGTGGTGGAAAGCTGAAGTGAACTCCAATAGTAAAACAGCCAAACATAGAGGGATATGTATTCACTGATAACAAGGGCAGTTTAAAAAATTGTGTTAAAAATAAATGTGAGGGTCGCCTCCCGCGTGGTCCAGTGGTTACAACGTCCGACGCTGGCCACGGAGACCGGGGTTCAATTCCCCGTCTCGCCAAGTGTCGGCTCTGGCCGGGAGTGCCACCAGGGGGCGGCGATTGGCTGTCCGCCCCAGGGAGGGGGGAGGGAAGCCGACATGCCGTTCGCTGCGTATAAGAGTGGCCCTGTAGTACCGGGGTTACGGTCGACGGACGGCGAGTGCCGTCTCGGAAGAGGCGTCACCTCACTTCGTCACTACCGGTCGCAGGACTACGGCAGCGAACTCACATTACTGGGGGGGGATTGACGTAAAATAGCGAGTCTAATTGGCTACCAAATTGGGAGAAAATGGGATAAAATCAGAAACAAATGTAAAAAAATAAAAATAATTTTTTTTTTTTTGAGGGTGCCATGAAGCACGTAAGGGAGTGGGTGGGCGAATACCGTCTCGAACGAATAAATAAATAAATAAATAGAGGGTGTAATTGGCTACCAATTTGGGAGAAAAACAGTAAGAAATAAGAAACATTATTTTTTTTATAAATAAAAAAATAAATAAAATGTAAAAATAGGCTGCTGGATGGCTCACGCTGCTAATACACAGGGTTTGAGTGTAGTGATGTGCCCTGCAGACTAGTATTTAATCGTGACCGTGCTAGTGCTGGGTGTGACTGGCAGCCCCGCGGGGTTTGCTGTCGAAAAACTAATTAATTTTTAAAGTTTTCTTTGGGCACCTGTTCCTTCTCTTTCTTTCAGCCTCGCGTAGAAAAACGTGTATTTGCAAATATGCGTTCATAATGGCACACCTTTCACGAGAGGGAATCCCACTGAACATAGACTACAGATTCTGTGCCAGGGGGAAATGTTTTCTCAAGGAACAAAAACATGGTTCTGTGTGGCTCAGTAGGTAGAGCATGGTTCTGTGTGGCTTAGTAGGTAGAGCATGGTTCTGTGTGTCTCAGTAGGTAGAGCATGGTTCTGTGTGTCTCAGTAGGTAGAGCATGGTTCTGTGTGTCTCAGTAGGTAGAGCATGGTTCTGTGTGGCTCAGTAGGTAGAGCACGGTGCTGACAACACTTAAGTTGTGGGTTTGATTCACATTGGGACCACATATACTGACAAACGTATGCATTCACTGCTGTAAGTCGCTTTGGATAAAAGCGTCTGCTAAATGGCATATATTATTATATATATATTGTTATATATAATAATAATAATAATAATAATAATAATGGTATTTTCCCTTAGCATACTGTTAATTCCTTTATTAAACTGAGGTACAAATGATGGTGCAGTGTGGTTTAGACACAGTCTGCAGAGTGAACGTTTTGCAGGAAAAAAGGTAGGTAGAAAGGTTGCATTTGACATTTGACATTTTAGGCATTTGGCAGACATTGCTCAACTTCATTGCTCAACTTCCTGTGCACACTGTATGCTCTGCGCTATTGTGACATCCTGCATTTCATCAGAGCGAGCTCAATAGCCAGAATAAATCAAATCTGTGTGTTTTGAGCTGAACGCTGCGCACTGTTACAGAGGACACAGATGTACTGTATGAATTTATGGGAAGTCGGCTGTAAATGCAAATATTTTTCTGTACTCCAACCTGCCTAATTTGTCCTGTCATGTCGTGACACTGAAGATTTCATTGTGCGTGACAGAGGCCAATTTTTTACACGGCTACGGCTGTCAGGTGGCATTCCTATCTCAACTGCTGCATGTTTCTATTCAGGAGCGAAGCCACCGAGTTAATATCGTTGATTGAATCTTGCGTTCTGTTTGGCCTCGGCGATGTGCCTATCCTGAAATGTAAGTCCATGTGAGTCCCACATGGCCACAAACAAGACGCACATCACAATCCCTTTAAAGTCTTGGACTCGTGAGTTCATTTAAAAGCATCGCGGTTTTGCAGAGCGGCGCAATAAATCTCCCGCCCCGGGATACTCAAAGGTTAATCGCATCGGTGGGCGGTGTCATTACGAGTCGCTCCCTCTTCGTTTTTTCCCGCTCCACTGTGAGATCTGTCCTTCTCCCTTCTCTCCAGGGCCTGTGTGAGTGAGAGCGTCTCTCTCCGTTACTCCTCAGGCCACGGTGACAGCGAGCCCCGATTCAAAGCTCCCGTTTGCTGAACCCGTTTGCTGAACGGTGCCGTTTCTGTTTGCCGGCGCTCCAGATTTCGACGTTATCCGCCCACGCGCCTGGATAAATCGGGGTTGGGGGTTGGGGGTTGGGGGTTGGGGGTTGGGGGTGAGAAAAGAGAAGAAAGAGAAGTTATGAGGGCGGTGCCAGCTGAAACAGAGACCGACCAGGACATTTTGGTCGTTTCTCACGGTTCCTCTTTTTTTTTTTTGGGACGGATCGTGGAGTTGAGTCAGGACTGCACACGGGTTTGTCGAGCTGCACAGAGAGTCTCTCCCTTGCTGCGCTAGGCCTGCCCTGATTTAGCCCAGCGGTGACGTGCGCTGGGCCGTCTGAAAGCCGCCGGGGCCTCCAAGACAAGCCAGACAGGGAAGGGCCAGTAATCCCTCTTTAAGTTGTGGAAACGTGTAAATGTCGAAAAACAGCTGGTTCTGTTTGCCCCCAGAGGTCAGTGAGTGAAATATAGCAGGCCTTTTGGGGGAAGCAGGGGGGGTCAGGCAGGAGTGTGAGAGACCTCTACCCCTAGGAAAGCGTGAGATGGGTTTCTCAAGCACAACACAACGATGTGTGTCTGTGAGAGAGGCCGTGCCACATCACATAAAAAAGATAATTGCTGCTGGAATCCAGCCCGCGCTGTGCTGTGCTGTGGCTCCTTCTCGAACAATAGCAACACTTGTGAATTTGAATTATTTCGCTATGCAACTGTTCCAACGGTAAAACCTGGGGGAGATGAGGAGTTGCTCTCGATTTAAAACACGAAACGCACGGGAACATGGGAGGGAGAAGAGACGCAGGTTTGGGGAGATTTTGTGTATTTATTACTAAATGCTTGACCCTCAATTTAAATTGTAATATGTTGCTTCTTACCTTTACAAGAGTGGACAAGGACATTGAAAACTCTTCATTAATAATAAAGAAAATAAACTAATTTGGTACACCTTTACATTTTTACATTTGACATTTTAGGCATTTTAGCAGACGCTCTTATCCAGAGCAACCTACAAAATGTGCATTAATACATGGTAAGATTAATCATAGTCCACGCCAGAGATCAGTGTTGTGATACAGTAATAGACATAATCGTTGGCAGCTGCAAACCGTATCTGTAACACAAGGAGGGAAAAGTTAGGCATGGGTTTTTTTGTTGTTGGTTTTTTGGGGGGGACAGACATCAACATAGATACATATTACAAAATGCAGTATTGAACATGAAAGCAGTGGTGATGACAATTAGTGGTAGTGGAGTCTGAAGAGGCGGGTTTTCAGTCTCTTGCGGAAGATGGCCAGTGATTCCACGGTCCTGACCGAGTGCGGAAGATCATTCCACCGCTGGTGGGTCAGGACAGGGCAGGACTCCTTTCCTGGTTTCATAGCCTACTTCAGTCTCTCTCCCAGTAACCCTGAACACACTTTGCCCTACCTCTCCTATTCTGTGGATTGTAACAGAGCATATTTGCAAATCACATTGCTACTCATTATTTTAAAAAAGCACTATAAAAATAGCTACCTATTATAATGCTCCTACTAATTTGATTTGAATATATCGTTTGTTCTCTGTACACTTAGCTGGTTTGTGATTACTTGTGTGGAATTCGATTTTATGTATATTTCACCAGTGTGCTAGCCTCACGTTAACAGGCAGTAGGGGTGCCTCTCCTCTCTGCCCCTCTACTCTCCTCTCTGCATTGGCTCCCCAGGCATCAGATTCAAGTCACTGGTGCTTGCTTTTCAAGAGAGGTACTGCTCCCCCATACCTCCAGTCACTCATCACGCCCTGCATCCTGGGGCAGAGTCCTGGTCCCTCGTTGCAAACGACCTCCCGCAAATTCAGTTTAACTTCCGCAGTTTAAAACCCACCTTTCAGACTCCAAACTGAACACTTCCTTCTAGCCAATCTGTTGTCAATGTTTACTTGTGAATTAACCTTTTCTATCCCAATGTTAAATGGCTGATGATTTTTTGGTTTTACAGCACACCTGTAGATTGTTCTTACCTTGAAATTTCTTGTAAGTCAAGATTGAAAATAAAATAAATAAAAGTTTCTGTTGTTTAACAGTTTAATTTCAGGAAATGTAAATTTGAGTAAATGGCTGATGTTTTAGGACAGCCACCTGGATCAATTTCGATTGATCAAATAAAAAAGTTTGAATGAAATCATTCATTCGAAATGCATTAGAAAGGGAAAAGTCACGCACAGGAAAAGCCTTAACCTTAAAAGGAAATTTAGATTTCTCTGTCGTTAAACCGGTCGCTTCCTCTTCACGAAAATCATGCACAAGATCTACAACAAAACTGAGAGATGATAAATTTAGAGATTTCAGTTAACTCTTCCTGTGAGCACAAACCGCAGTGCTGTTAGATTGAAACGGGCCCTTCGCTGATTTCGCTCTGGCTAAAATTGGAGAGATGACACACCTCTTGGCAGACTGTTGCCGCCTCATTCCCTGTACGCAGTGTACCAGTTGAACGAGGGGCTAACTTCCCCTCCACACACACACACACACACACACACACACACACACACACACACACACACACACACACACACACACACACACACACACACACACACACACACACACACACACACACACACACACACACACACCCCCACCCCTCTCTTCCCTTCCCCATTTCAGCACCTCCAGAACACGGCCCACGTGTGTCTGTGTGTGTGTGTGTGTGTGTGTGTGTGTGTGTGGTGTGTGTGTGTGTGTCATCATCAGCCCCGTCTCCACGCCTCTCTATCCAGTCTGAACCGGTATGAAGCGACTCTCTCCCACCGGCGCGTGCATCTGTTCCTCGTTCCCCGTTTGTGCGCGCACGCCCCCAGGAAAAACGGCTCATGAATACCGGGGCGAAGAGAAAACGATATCCCCCCTTTTTTTTTTTCGCCTTGTTTTGATCAAAACTTCTTGCATCTTGTTTCTCTTGGGCTCTCCCCCCCCCCCCACCCCCCCCTCTTCTCCGGGATACTTTATACCCTAAAATAAGGGATATGTATCTGCTGTAATCTCTGCTCCGGTGAGCTGCTGCCCTGCTCCGCCTCTCTCACTGGGTTCAGTGCGTCGGCTGACTTGCCTTAAATTGCCTCGAACGTTGTGTTGACAGGCATCTGGGGCCTGACTGCCGGTATCGTATGACAATTGGGTTTCTGATCATGATCTAGCTGCACAATAATCTGACAACGCTGTCAGGGGTGGGGCGGGCGGGGGTGGGGGGGGTAGTTTGGTCATTATGTTAAAGCAAATTTGATATTATCCTGAAATTAGCCTGGCAGAGAGCGAAGCTGAGCACCGTCAGGACAGGGTATAAATGTTTCGGTGGAAGGTCCCTCACGATAAGAGCCTGTCGGTGTTAAAGCCATGCAGTGAGAGAACCCCACACAAGCACAAACACAAAGCCATGGGCTTCTGCTCCGGAGATCTGTGAGCATTTAATGAGGAACATGTGCTGGGAATGTTACAAACACTCGACCACCCTAATTTGGGATCGGTGGCCGGTGCCTCTCTCAGGCCCTGTGCAGAGTGTGGGGGGGGGGGGCAGGGGGCAGGGGGCAACAGGGGCCTGTTAGTGATGCCAGTGCATTTTAGCATGATGTCACACATCTAAAGTGGGGGTGCATCTCTGTACACACCAGAACAGAAACGGGGGGGTGTGGGGGGGGTTTGTGTAATAAATTCACGGCTTCGGCCCTACTGACATTAAAGTCTGTGGCCCATAGTGTTGATTACTCTTTAATCATCGGTGTTACTTACTATAATCCCCTCTACATTTTACATTTTCACAAATAATGACACATCAAGCCTCCCGGGTGGTCTAGCAGTTATAGCGTTCAACACTGGCCACTGCGACCGGGGTTCAATTCCACCGGCCGCAGCAGTATCAGCTCTGGCCGGGAGTGCCACTAGGGGGCGGCAATTGGCTGTCTGCCCCAGGGAGGGGGAAGGAAGCCGTTTTGAGCTCGCTGCGTATAGGAGTGGCTCTAATGGACCGGAGTTACAGTCGACAGGTTGGCGAGTGCCGGCTCGGAGGAGACGATACTTCGCCTCTGTCACTGCCGGTCTCAGGGCTACGGCAGCAAGCTCACAATACAAGGGGGGATTGACATGAAAAAGAGAGGGTGTAATTGGTTACTAAATTAGGAGAAAAATGGGAGAAAATCTGAAACAAATTCTTTATAAATAAAAAATAATGAATCAAAACCCTAAAAACTCCTGAGATTGAGGTTATACCTCTGCCTCATAAATAAATGTAAAATAAATTCTACATTAAGACAAACCCCTATGGATACATATTGGGGGAGATCGCCAATTGGCATGTGGCAATGCAATGTCTGATAAGTGAACAACAAACTATAGCCAGCCACGTAACAATATCTGACTGTATATATATTTTTCCTACACTGTGTGGTATGAAATATCGTGATGCAGATTTTCTCTGACGCTAAGTGACTGGTAGGCAACCTGGATTATTCACCACCACCTGGTTTTAGAGGCAGGAGTGACATAATGGGGGTGGCACTTTCTTGCAGATGGATCCTGTTCACACTTTTCGGGGTGATATTCCACCTGGGGGATAAATGCTCTCTGACTTTCACAGCCCCTGAAACATAAAATACATGTTTAATTTTTTCCTACTAGAGAGAGTTTCCCTGTGTTACAGGTACGGTGTAGAGCTGCCAATGATGATGTATTTTGCAGTGTTACTATACTGATCTCTTGCACTAACTTCGATTCATCTTACCATGTTTAAATGCACATATTGTAGGGCCTCCCGCATGGTCTAGTGGTTTCAACGTCTGACGCTGGCCACGGCGACTGGGGTTCGATTCCCTGTCGCGCCTGGCCGGTGGTTCTGGCCGGGAGTGCCACCGGGGCGACAATTGGCTGTCTGCCCCAGGGAGGGGGGAGGGAAGACGACACACACAGTTCGCTGGGCACAGGAGTGGTTCTGGGGTACCGGAATTACAGTCGACGGCATGACAAGTGTTGTCTCGGAGGAGGCAGCGCTACGCCCTTGTCACTGCCGGTCACAGGGCTACGGCAGCGAACTATGAGGGAAGGGGGATTGAACTAAGCACACGGGTAATTGGCTACCAAATTGGGAGAAAAACGGGGTAAAATCAGAAGAAAAAAAATTAAAACATTTTTAAAAAAAAATCAACATATTGTAAGTCGCTCTGGATAAGAGCATCTGCTAAATGCCATAAATGTAAATGTAAATGTACATGTATGAACTGGTGCAGTCTGGCCAGTAGCTCTTCACAGTCCATGCAGCAAGATTGCTGTAGCTCAATTTCATATCAACCAGTGGCTACATTAGTGCTCCATTCCAGATATTTCATTAAATAACATTTTCAAATGAACATCAAAAACCAATATGACAGGCAAGGTGATGACTAATTCAATATTATAGTAGATAATGTAATGAAATGCACGATTCGGATTTAATCAGTTCAGTAATGCTGTATGATTGCCTGAGCAATGACAAGAGAAGTACGCCACAGAAACTTGTTCTTCTCCGACCTTAAACAAATTAGTTTCATAAAATCTTTTGCTCCAAGGAACTCTAATTTCTATTTGATTCAATTATGTTTTCAATTGCTGCTCAAAACACTTTTCTGAAGGCAAATTTTCCAGCAAAAGATTGCCCTGAAATGAATTATCATCAATTATGAAAATGTTCCCCTGAGAGCCCTGTAGTTTGTATGGATTGGATATGTCCTGCCGTGACCTGTGGTCATGTGAATGGAGGGCATCCGAAACCTAGGCTTAGTTACCTCTGGAACTATAAAACTCCCCCACCTTGTCTCTCTCTCTCTGTGTCTCTGTCTCTCTCTCTCTCTCTCTCTCTCTCTCTCTCTCTCTCTCTCTCTGTCTCTCTCTCTCTCTCTCTCTCTCTCTCTCTCTCTCTCTCTCTCTCTCTCTCTCTTTCTATTTTTCTCTCTGTCTATCTCTGTCCTCTCTCTCTCTCTGTCTCTCTCTCCCTCTCCCTCTTTCTCTTTCTCTCTCTCTCTCTATGTTTCTCTCTCTCTATCTCTCTCTCTCTCTCTCTCTCGATCTTTCTCTCTCTCTGTCTCTATCTCTCTCTCTCTCTCTGTCTCCATCCCTCTCTCTCTGTTTCTCTCTCTCTCCCCCTACCACTAGCTCTCAGTGTGACTGTTGCTCACCACAGAAACCTCCAAGGTCTACCTTAAAGAGAATTGGCAGTAGAGTTACACAAGTAACTGCATTCATGTCTACTGAACTTGCGATGGAATTCCAAGTTAGACTGCCCAGTGTCTCTACAGACTTCAGCCTCGGTGAGAAACCTAGGCTGGACTCTGAGCCTCGGTGGAGAACCAGGCTAAACCATGTCCCCAAGGAGAGCTCCTGTGTTAGAACACAGCAGCACAGCCCTGACTCCAGGCGAGGAGAGGAGCCAGACTACGTGTGCTGTGTCTGTAAAGAGGACCAGAGACACCACACTTCAACTTCTGGACTCTTTTTTTTATTTTTTATTTTTTATTTGTTTCTGATTTTATCCCATTTTCTCCCAATTTGGTAGCCAATTAGACCCGCTATTTTAATGTCAATCCCCCCCTAGTAATGTGAGTTCGCTGCCGTAGTCCTGTGACCGGTAGTGACGAAGCGAAGTGACGCTCTACGAGACGGCACCCGCAGGCCGTCGACCGTAACCCGGTACTACAGGGCCACTCTACGCAGCGAACGTCACGTCGGCTCCCCTCCCCCCTCCCTGGGACGGACAGCCAATCGCTGCCCCCTGGTGGCACTCCCGGCCCGAGCCGACACTTGGCGATGGACTCTTTTTTTCAGATACTGTAACGTGGCTGGCTATAGTTTTATTCATGACATTTATTTTTAAAGAATTTGTTTCAAATGTTTAGTAGCCAATCACACCCTCTATTTATTTAGATTTTAGCAGACTTGAGCCGGCTCACCCTCCCCCCTCCTCCCTGGGGCGGACAGCCAAACGCCGCCCCCGATCGGGGCTGACGACCAATACCGGTCTGGTAGAGACGCAAGTTTTTAACCGCGTCCCTGACAGGCAGCGCACACCGTATCGGACCAGCCAAAATACGGTGCATTAGACCCCTATGCTATCCGCCGCCCCCAACACTCTATTATTTAGATCTCGATCTAATTATTCCTCTTTTAATATCAGTAATTCATACTTGTTATTAATCTCACACATGCCTGTTTAATCCATCATAAATTCCACTGCCATTATATTTTGTAAATATTCTGGACTGGCGGATAGCATAGCGGTCTAACACACCACACTTTGTCTGGTCCGGTGTGGTGTGCGCTGCCTGTCAGGGACGCGGTTCGAAACCCGCATCTCTACCAGACCGGCCCTGGTCGTCAGCCCGATCGGAGGCAGCATTTGGCTGTCCGCCTCCGGGGGAGGGGGGTGGGTGAGGCGGCACGAGTCCGTCGAGGAGCAGGTAAAAGGCGTCTGTGGTAGAATTCCATCTCGGAAGAGGCAGATAAATTCGGCCCGAAGATAATGTCTCGCCCTGGAGGAATGGGGAATAGAGGGCATAATTGGCAACCAAATTGGGAGAAAAACGGGGAAATATATATATATATATATTGTAAATATTCTGTTTGTTTCATTTGTGTTTTGAATTGTGTCGTCTCAGTATTCTAATAAGTTGGGCTGTGCTAATTCTATGATCTCTGAACCTTCAGATGCAGTGGCTCCTTATTTAAACCTTAACTTTAGCTATCCTCCCTACAGCCCAATTAAAAGCATGCTCCTCCAGGACGTTACATTTCCTCAGTAGATTCACTGACCTGGATGATTTCTGACCACCTGCATTTGTGTCAAGATTCTACCTGTCGGCAACCTTAAGTTCTCGAGTGGGAGAATTAAATGTGACATCCCAGATTCTAATAGACCCACTGGGCACTCAGCTCCATATTCTTAACGTTGGAAGTGCTGTCTCCCTACTGTTGATGCCAAACATTCATGTTAAGGGGAGTGACCAAGGACAATATGGATGTTCTTTATTTTTTTATACATTTGTTTCTGATTTCTTTCCTGTTTTTCTCCCAACTTGGTAGCCAATTACACCCTCTATTTATTTCGATTTACCCTCCCCACACAAGTCTTGCCGCTTGTCTCTACGAGGCAAGCTAATCCTCAGAGGGCAGCGAACTCCACTTCCTTTGAGACAGAATTCGCCCAACCATGTTCTAGAGACTCCCTTACGTGTTTCAGCATGGGCCTGAGTCAGCTCACCCTCCCCTCCCCTCTCCCCCTCCCCTGGGGCAGACAACCAAACACCGTGGGTTTTGAACCACGTCCCTGACAGGCAGCGCACACCGTATTGGACCAGCCAAAATACGGTGCGTTAGACCGCTACGCTATCCGCCGCTCCCAATGGATGTTCTATACTGTAATATAAGAACTCCTGTCCCCAAACGGAAACCTCCTGTAGTTAAGAAGCAAATAAGGACAGAAGGAACGCAGGAGCTGAGCTGAGTATCGGGTGAGTCTGTGCTAAAAATCTGTGGTAATATACAAAAATGCAGAAAGCTCTCCATGAAACACAGACACCATACATTAATGCTGAGGTCTGGTCAGGAGACGCCAGCATCCTGTGATGTCATGGGTTCTGGAATCTCAGCCAACGCAGCATTGTGCCGTAGCATCAAAGCAAGAATGTGATGTCGCACACGTCAAGACTGCAGTTCCTGTGTATCAATTTCACATGCGATTCCTTGCGCTCGCAAAGATCTAAGAGTCTGTAGCATGCCATTAAGCAATTGATCAAGTTCACCACTTGTCAGAAGGCGCATTTACACTGCTCGTTCTAAGCCGGATGAAATGTTAAGTGTAGCATTTGATCCAGCTCACGTCTTGGTGTAAACGCTCTACCAGCTTAACTTTCAACGGGTGCAACGACTTCCCCACACACTTCATATACCTCAGCTCAAGAGAAGACGCCGACCAGAAGAAGAAGGGGAGAAAAAAACGGGTCATCAAACCGGATAGCTGTCGCTAAGTAAACTGTCATAGCAAATTCAAAACATGATGTCATAACGTTGATTTTATCCGCTCAATAAGGTTTTATGCTTGTCATTTTTGTTTAGGAAGACACCACCATAAAGACATGACATCATCCATGTGTAATTCACCCCAAACTGATGCAGTTATGATTTCAATGTAGACCGAACAGCTTTGATGTGGCAGCATCTGATGCGCTTTCAAGAGTAATGTAACCATACAGGTAACTGCCAGAGTAAGGTAAGCACTTGAGTAAATGAGGAATACAAATGATATTGAATGCAGGTGCTTCCACACAGGTGTGGTTCCTGAGCAGTTAACATCCCATCATGCTTAGGGTCATGAGTAAAAATGCTGGGCAGGTCTTGTTGCTCATTATTTTGACTACCATGGCTAGAAGAAGAGATCTCAGTGCCTTTGAAAGAGGGGTGATTGTTGGGGCACGTTTGGTAGGAGTTTCAGTGATGAAGACTGCTCAACTTGTTGATATTTATGAGGAACAGTGGCTAAGGCAATGTTGGCCTGGAAGTCTGAAAGAAAGACCATCAGCTAGGGGCAAGCGCATACCTGACGCGACTCGACCATGCTGTCCGCACATTGGGTCCAGATGCAGGGCAAAACAGACCAAGGAAAATCTAAATCAGACTGCAAATGTCAATCTAGGGCGTGCGCAGGCAGTTTATTTAAGAACAGACCGTCGAGAACTATGCAGAGAGGGATAATGTGGTCAGGTTGCACTGCAAAAGCCCCTTATTACACATAAAAATACTCTTTTGCGAGTGAAGTGGTGCAAAAAAAAGCACAGACAGTGGTCTGGCGAGTTGTGGAAAAAATTTGTATGGTCAGATGAGTCATCTTTCACCCTGTTCTCAACAAGCGGATGAGTGCGTGTGGAGCGCACACAAAAAGGGCCCGAGAGCTTGTTTCCCACAATTCAACATATGCCATGGCCGTCTCAGTCACCAGATCTCAACCCAGTTGACAGGGCGTTCGCTGCGCACAGGAGTGGCTCTGGAGTTCTGCAGTTACGGTCGACGGCCTGGCAAAGAGACAATACTTTGCCTTCATTACTACCGGTCACAGGGCTATGGCAGCGAACTCACATTATGAAGGGAGGATTGACATGAAAATAGCGGGTGTGATTGGCTACCAAATTGGGAGAAAATGGGAGAAAATCTGAAAACAAAATAAAAAATTTTAAAAAACACCAAATGATGGAATTTCTCATGGAAGAATTGTGTTGCATCCCTCCAATAGAGTTCCAGACACATGTAGAATCTATGCCATGGCACACTGAAGCTGTTCTGGTGGCTCATGGTGGCCCAACTCCCAGGTTTATGTTGGTGTTTCCTTTATTTTGGCAGTTACCTGCACATACCTACCTACAATTTCAGTTACTCAAGACCCAAGATGATGGGGAAATTACAGGTGAGGCTCCATCACCTAGCAGGAGGCATCGCTATCCGCAGACACAAGTGAGGTGGCCTTTTGGGTCCACACTGTCCTTGAGTTTCAACTTTGACCTTGGAGATAGAGCCTGATTTACTCACTGCCCCAGCAGCTGTCCTTCCTGGTAAAGCCACAGACATCAATCAACGGGCACAGCACATGCACAAAGAGCCTGCCAGTTTCAAGCCCGCTCTTCTCTCCCAGCAAGGCTTGTGGTATGCAGTGTATGGACTAGAAACCCTGTGTGCCAACTGGAAGGATATTTCGATAGCAAATCCAGGTTATATCATATGGCGTTTCTGTATCACTCTGTACAGTAAGAGAGCAGGCTGAATGAGTCAGCTTGGCTTTAACCGAGAGCTGTGTAACTGCAGGAGTCCAAAATGAATTGCTGCCCCATGGTTTCAAATAGTGTTGTATTAACATTCTGTCATAATCAATTGCGAAGCTTACTGCAAATTCTATTTTTATTCAAATACAAATACATGATGTTTGTTTAGTCATCCTTTATTTTGCCATATATTGTAATCTTAGTAAGAGTAAAACATCTTAGTGGTGTAACTCAGAGGGCAATATTACAATAATAAATATTCAGGGCCCCCGGGTGGCGCAACTGGTAAAGGCACTCACCTGGAGTGCAGGTTGCCCACTGCGACCGAGGTTCGATCCCCGGCTGCGCCAGTCTGGCTCTGGCTGGGAGTTCAGCTCAGGGACAGCGATTGGCTGTCCACCCCAGGGGGAGGGGGGGGGGGAGGGGAGGGAAGCTGGCACGAGTTCATCACATGCACAGAAATCTTCCTGTGAGAATCGGAATCGCAGGGGACTGCTAGGCGAGTTCTGTCTCGAAGATGGTGATTCGTTGTCATTGTCACTGCCGGTCCCATAGTTGTAGGCAGTGGGCTCGTGGGGGGAGGGAAATTGAATCAATAGAGGGTACAGTGAGTTTTGGAAAAGCACTCTTCAATTGGCCACCAAATTGGGAGAAACTGATAAATTGATGAAATTCTGATAAAAAAATGAAATAAAATAAATAAGAGGACAATTACACTGCACTGAGGAAAAGAGAATATGAAACACTTTCAGTTCATTTCAAATCACACAAGGAACTCGTAAAAAAGGTATTTAAATAAGTCAGTAGTATTTATTTCATTAAATGTATCAATAAACATTTTGACTGAAAAATTGAAACCAAGGTTTGATCCCAATGATTGTGAGATATTCAGCTCTCTTACAAGTAAAAAAAAAAAAAAATCTCCTTTCCCCATATGGAATAGAGAGGTCAACATTTGAAAGTGAATTATTGGTGTCTATTCCTATTCCCAACAGAGTACTGTCCCTGTAGTAAAAACAGACTGGAAAATTCCTGAAGGAAAATGGAGGAATCTTAAAATGCCCGAAAATAGGAACAAGAGACAGAAAAGGAGAGATGGGGGGAGGGGTGGTGGAGGTGAATAACTCACCCACAAGACTTTAACAAGATTTCCATGACACCCACTCTATAAACGTCAGAATACGTTTACAGGCATGTACGTGAACACACCCAGACACCTTTGTGGGTCGGTGCAAGAACATGCAGGACAGAATACTTCCACGGGCGCAGAAACATGGACCCGGTGGTGCTGATCAGCAGGAAGGCCGCCCCACCCAGGTCCTGGGGGAACTGGAGGAAGCAAATTTTTTTCTTTTTTTTTCTCCCAATTTCATGGGCAATCATAACCTCTGTTTCTTTCAATTCGCCCTCCCCCACGAACTCACTGCCCATCACTACGGGGCAAGCGAATTCCCACAGGCTGGCGATGATCCACCTCCTCCGAGGCGGAACTCGCCCACCTACGCACTGCAGAGTTAAGAGGGCCTCGCTACAGAAATGGGCATGTTTGGCCTTGGCATCACATACACCACTCTCACCACTGTTTTATCAACTGCTCTCAAGGAGAAACAACACTTTAGGCCCCATTACTGTGACTTTTGTTATTAAAATAAATGAAGAGGTCAGAATTGTATACATTTACATTTTAGGCATTTAGTAGACGCTCTTATCCAGAGCGACTTACGCAGTTGAAATTTCTTTACATATAATCCATTTATACAGCTGGATATTTTTACTGAAGCAATTCAGGTTAAGTACCTTTAGCTCAAGGGTAAAACGGCAGTGGCCCCACCTGGGAATCGAATCAGCAACCTTAAGTTACAAGCCCAGTTCTCTAACCATTACACTGCATTGCCACCCTTGTATATATTTAAAATATATGTTGCGCCTACAAGAAACCTACTAACCCAAATACAGTGCATGGCACGAGTCCAGCTCAGGATGATAGGCCAAACCTGCTCATTACCTACACACCTACAATGCTCCAGGATGATAGGCCGAACCTGCCTGCGTTACCTACACACCTACAATGCTCCAGGATGATAGGCCAAACCTGCTCGTTACCTACACACCCACAATGCTCCAGGATGATAGGCCAAGCCTGCTCGTTACCTACACACCTACAATGCTCCAGATTCTTACTGTTTTTATCTTGGCATACATCAATTCCTAAAAGACTCAAACTAAGACTACAGGGCCGTTATTGGGTTATAAAGATAAACTACCAACTTGGAGATGTTTATCGAACTGATTCATGTATAATAACCAACAAAAATTAAGTGCAATATTACTGTTAAACAAAAAAACATTAAGACTTCAAACTTCTGGAAAGCACTAGAATAACCATAGTATGGCTTATACAGAACAAGGATTATATAATATAGTACATACGCTACGTAAATTGTTCATACACATGGTTCTGTTCTGTGAGCCAATTTTGAACATCCTGATGCAGTCTACACTTCATTGCCGTATGTTAACTAGCTAAGTGCACTGTGTTGGTTTTCTCACTTCCAGAGATGCATCAATGCTTTTTAATACAAAGTCTAACACCTAATTGGTGTGAACTTCCATTTGATGCATTTTGAAATACTGATTGCATTTGTACGCTGTGGATTTCAAGTTCTCAGGGAAAAAATAAATGCAGTCCTCTGTTAAAGCCGTAACTACGTACAGTTGAGAACATCAAACTATTGGTTAACTGTGGGCCCACAACTACAACACTTGACTGCCATCCTTCTAAACATAAATTTGCATGAGGTGCCATTCATACGATCGTACACGAAGGTACTGTAGTCTAAAGCTTCTTGTGGAAGTGTCGTGATTTTCAGCACACGGAATGCATGTTATCAATTCAAATAACTTTATTTGTCTGTTTAGGAACCTCATTTGTGAATGCATACACACATATAGCAGGGCAGACAATAAAACATTTGCAGGATACAGTGCCGCTGAAAAAACAGTCTTAAAAGTTTAGAGCAATTAAAATGTCTGAAAGTGCAATTAAAGTGCAATTAAAATAAAAATAGCTTCGATCGGGAGTTCAGGAGCCGGAGGGAGGTGGGCACAGAGGTGAACGTGGTCCATTACCATCCCAGTCCTTTAATTGGCTCACATAAATAGGGTGGTCGTGGTTTGAACAACCACCTGTGAAGTTCAGCTCAACCTCTTTTGCATATGCAGCACAGCTGCCCCCTCTGGACAGGCATGTGTAGTGCAGAAAAAAACATCCATAGTTTATAAACTTTAAATAATAATTGAATTACATGGTCTATGTAGCATTTTTGGCAGTTGTCCCAGCCAGCAGAAAGAACAACCTTGGCTCAAGGTCTTAGCTCCTGCTTTAGCTCAGTGTGTTTCTATAGTTTATATGCAAAACTGGTAGGTATATTGGTAACTGCCAAACTCCTGGAAGAGACCACTCCCATCAGGATAGAAATGCTTCACCACAGGATGAAGGTGATCACTCAGAATGGCTTTGTATTTGTTGGTGTTTGCCTTGTCCTCTAAGGGGTTGAGTAGACCTAAACCACGCCAGGAAAATGCACCTCACACCACAACAGAGCCGCCAGAACCCTTCATTTACTCAAGTGTTTCCTTTATTTAGTTTCTTGTATGTCCATATATAAGTGTAGTGTAGTGTATAATATAAGTGTTCGTCTTGTTTAATAACTTTACATTACATTACAATTACCAGACGCTCTTATCCAGAGCGACTTGCACAGTTTACATTTCTTTACATGCAATCCATTTCTACAGCTGGATATTTCACTGAAGCAATTCAGGTTAAGTACCTTTAGCTCAAGGGTACAATGGCAGTGCCCCACCTGGGAATCAAACCTGCAAACCTCTGAGTTACAAGCCCAGTTCCCTAACCATTATACCACACTGCCCCCCAACAACAGTAAGATAGATGGTGGGTATACATGTCACTGCAGGAAAAAACATTATTCGCTCAGGTGACAGGAAACAGGTGCGCCTGGTGTGACCACATCAAACCCGGCCACTGCACAATTTGTTGTCTTTTCAACCGTGTCGATCAGCCAATCATGTGAGCCATCGGAGAGCCGTGACTGAACAGGCCCCCCCGTTGGACCAAAGTCAAAACCGTCGCGAACCTGTCCCATCAATCTTCGCTGGTATGAAATTCCACAGTTTGAGATTTACATCTCGTTAAGATCTGAACCGCAACAGTAAAATGATAAGCCTACAGAGTCAGGGGGTGGGAAAGGGGAGGGGGAAAGGGGGGAGGGGGGGCTGTTTTTTTCGGTAGAGCTAATGTCTCCTCGCAGACCCACAGTAGCCCGGTTAATCAATGAGCTCGAGATTAAAGAGGAACCGATGCTCACTGCACTCAGGCGGTAAAAAAAAAAAAAAAAGTGCGAAGTTTTGCCAGAATTAGTTTGCGGCGTGTCAGTGCGTTCCACGGGGGAAATACGGTATCTGGGTTCAGGCGAGGACGTGTGGCGGTACAGAGCCGGGGGGCGGAGAGATCAAGTCATCTGGGAGGCATCCAGCAAGCTTGTGTTTCAGCCTGCTACGGGGGTGCTATCTGCTCCCCCACCCCCCCAACCACTGATCCAGGGTCCGCTCACTGATCCCCCATCTTAACTGTGACCCCAAACAAAGACTCTCTATCGACAGTTACAAAGCCAGAAGCTTCACACTGAAGATTCCTCTCCTTTCCGTGGCTGAACTGTGAGTTTCATCAGTAATGGAGTGTCTTAGTTCAGCCATGTAAACAGTCCAGCAGAGCTTTGAATGAAGAAGGAACATATGCACATCATCTCCATAGTGATTAACGGCCTCTCTGCTCCTGTTATGTGGGGGGGGAGAGCTGATCCAGGGTCAGTGCTTTTGGTTGGCCAGAAGACACACCAGTGTCTTGGAATGCTCTGTGTGGTGGGCCGAAAATTCCAAGCATCACAACATACTGGACCGCGTGCATCATGGGTATTGTGGTCCACTTTCGTAAATCAGAGAACTGCCATTGACTGTAAAACAAATTGGCTAGAGACGGTCAGGATGAAATATGGTCCTCATCACAAACATACGTTGTGAATCGTTTGTTGTTAGTTTTAGCTGACTTGTGGTCAGGTTAAGACCCACACCATGTTGAAAATGCATCGTAAACACACGGACCCCTTTCACTACTGAAGGCAAACGGAAATGTCTCGGCTAAACTTTGAAGTGAAACAAAGCAAGACAGAGCAGAGATGAAGAAGATTTTAAATGAACAGATGAGCCTATTCTGCAATGATTATTTTGTCGCATACGTTGCTAGACATAAATATAAATTCACTTATTTAGTTTGAGTAAAAATCTGTAATGATGTTGTATATCTTGACTTGGATAGCTTTTTATGTTTTGCTATTTTGCCAAAGCCCTACAAGATCCTGTATCACAGATGGGCAAATTGCCTTGAAATCGTCTTATCAACAAAACAGTGAGAGGCCTGAACTCTCCAGAGAAGCTTGTTTGACTCCCTGTGCGCGTCAGTGCACAGCCATATAATTTAGTGATAATGCTGTTTCATATTCATATTTCATATTCGCTTACAACCACTATCAGGGCACCAGCCACCACTGAAATGCTCTGTTTAGGAGCACTCTCCCCCCCCACCACACACACAGTGAAAAGATAACTGGGTTTGCTGGGTGTTTTCTTCAGAAAATATATTGAACCACAGCATCGATATTTACTCCATCCACTGCCAAAATGTGCTTACTTTCTGTAATTCATATACATATATGCATTTCCGTAAAATACTTTCAACACATAATGTGGCACAGTATCAAGGACTTGTTTTGGGCATCGTTTGAAAGGAACCAAAGGCTGTTCTCTTAAAATAATTGGCAGTTTGCTTTAAATAGATAGTTTGACACTGCGACCCCAAATCTTGTCAGAGAAGGGCCAGTGCGGGTGCAGGCTTTTGTTCTGGCCCAGCACTCAAGCGCCTGATTCAACTGATTAACTAGTCACGGTCTTCAGTAAACCTTGATAAGTTGATTCAGGTGTTTTTGGTACTGGGGCTCGAACAAAAGCCTGCAACCCACAATTCACAACGACATTGAAAAACACGAGAGCAATATGTGTTTACAGGCAGCCCGGCGTTTCAACACTCTCTAGATGTTGACCCTCAGCGGTCGATTCGCAAAAGTCATGGCCACCCATGTTTTGTCAGATTTCCACATGCCTGGCAACACTTCATATCAAGGGCATCAAACCCGCTCCTGTGAGTGGTTCTCTGTGGCTCAGTATGTAGAGCACAGCGTTGGCAACGCTTAGGTTGTGGGTTCAATCCCCACTGGGGCCACATATACTGAAAATGTATGCATTCACTACTGTAAGTCCCTTTGGATAAAAGCGTCTGCTAAATGGCGTATATTAGGGGGCCAAGAGTACGCAGGTCTTTGTCACGACCAACGCGCTACACCAGGTGCTTTCACTAATTAGCTCACTTCTTCAGCCGAGGAGGGAAGCTAATTGAAATCACCGGGTGTAGTAACATTGGTGGTAACAAAGACCTGCGCACTCTTGGCCTCCTCGCAGGAGTGGGTTTGACGCCCCCTGCTTAGGACGAAGGCAGCCCTTTTGTAATGGCATACAAACGGTGCAGCTGTGACCAGGTTTTTTGTTTTTTTCTCAGCTCAATATGCACTGCTGGCCATGGGTATTAAAAAGAGATTTAAAGAATACTTTCACAATCGTGGGCGCACAGACCATAATGCCACGCACTGCCCGAAATAGGGCCCGGGTCCCGGGGAGGGGGACAGCAGGAATGTCAGAGTCGAAAGTAGCCAGGCCATTTTCGGCGATCACCGGGTGACTTTGACTGTGCAGAGAGGGTCAGCCAGGGACACTATGGACCAGTGTGAACCCTGGAGACGGAAATATCGCATGAATTTCACCAGTGACAGAAAACTCATGTATATACAGGTAACTGCCAAAATAAAGGTGTGGGGTGCATTCTCCTGGCATGGTTTAGGTCCACTCAGCCCCTTAGAGGGCAAGGTAAACACCAATAAATACAAAGCCATCCTGAGTGATCACCTTCATCCTGTGGTGAAGCATTTCTATCCTGATGGGAGGGGTTTCTTCCAGGATGACAATGCCCCCATCCACAGGGCACGAGTGCTCACTGAATGGTGTGATGAGCATGAAAACTATGTAAATGATATGCCATGGCCGTCTCAGTCACCAGATCAACCCAATTCAACAATTATGGGAGATTCTGGAAACAGCATTTTCCACCACCATCAACAAAACACCAAATGATGGAATTTTTGTTGCATCTCTCCAGTTCCAGACACTTGTAGAATCCATGCCAAGGTGCAGTGAAGCTGTTCTGGTGGCTCATGGTGGCCCAACACTGTTAAGACACTTTGTGTTGGTGTTTCCTTTATTTATTTGTTTATTTATGGTAGTTACCTGTATGTACAGTATGTGATACCTCTGAAGTGAGTGTGACAACATGTTGAAATGTGTGGTATGCACATGGGAAACAGGCATGACTATCTGCAGGTCTTATGGAAGTGTGGAACAGGATTACTCATCGGCAAATCAATGTCATTGTGAAGTACTGTATATGCCCAGTGCAATACTGGATGTCTGACACAAGAAACAAACACTATTGAAAATGAAACGTAAATATTCACTAGTGTGGTTTCTAGGGACAGTCAAATATTGGCTGATTATGATGATTTTACACATGAATCATGACAATTTTGCATTAGCCTACATATAAGAATATCCACACTTTCATTTGGCAAACAGTGACATTTTGCATGTACTGTATATTCGGTTGGAAATTCAAAAAGCAATTTATTGACATGTTACATTTTAATCATGTAAATTTTTTATCATTGAATAAAAATATCCACTGTGCTGTGGGTCTTGGAGTCAGTAGTCTCAGATATAAATGGTGCATTCTTAATGTCCTTCTGTGTGTTAGATTGGAACGTCACATTTTCTAGAAAAAGTCAATATGTTTTTTCTATTGAAACCGCACAGCAAGGGTTCAGCTGGATACACAAAACGCTCAGCAAGTCAATGGTCCTGATGGCACTGATTTATAAATGCTGTGCACTGATCTCTGGCGTGGACTATGATTGATCTTACCATGTACAAATGCACATCTTGTAAGTCGCTTTGGATAAGAGCGTCTGCTAAATGCTTAAAATGTAAATGTAAATGTAAATGTATGCTATGTACATCCAATCAAACACTTTCCAAGGGTTTAATCTCCTCTGCCCACAGAATTACGCAAAGTGCTTTTTAAAAGTGCGCCTGAGCAATATGCAGCAGCAGCGAGAGAGAGAGAGAGAGATCTCATTTTGAGCCATCAGAGGATAAACTCACAAAAGTTTAATTGAAAACCTTTCTCTCGTGAAGACTGCAGTAAATTTGAATAAGATCCACGGGTGTTCTGGTGTATTTAAAAAGCAGGTTCCAGAGCTCCCGTCTTGGCCTGTTGCGTGGCCCTCCCGTAGGGATAGTCCAAATTCCGCCTCTAATATTAGACGCTCGGCTAATTTAAAACGGCTCATCCCGACTTGAGCCCCTCCGCGTCGGCCTCGTTCACTCCGGTTCGCTCGCAGGGGTCAGCGATCGCGTGCCTCTTCGCCGGACCGCAAATACACTCCTCGGCTTTGAGAGGATTAACGAGGCCGCCTAAAAAAGCCGTCTCAGTGCAGAGCATGCCACCGCTCCAGCTGACCGCCATTTTATTCAGCTGCACTTCTTGGGCATTTCTTTTACAAAATACTAGTCTGGTTCTGTGACAAAAAAGGGACAGATTTTGGTTGGAAGTTCCAGGCGTTCTAACGCACCCGTATCTTGGCTGGTCCTGTACGAGTGCAAGCTGCCTGTCAGGGCTGCGGTTCAAAACCCGTCTCTGCCAGACCGGCGCTGGCTGTTAGCCCAGATAGGGGGTGGTGTTTGGCCGTCCACTCCTGAGGGAGGGGGGAGGGTGGAGCACGTAAGGGTGTCGATGAGTTCCATCTCGAAGGAGGCGGAATATCGCCGGCCTCGGAGAGTAGCTTGCCCCGTAGAGTTTGTGGGGGGAGGGTTAATCAAAATAAATAGAGGGTATAATTGGCTTCCAAATTGAGGAGAAAAAACTGGGGAAAATCTTGAGTTTCAAAAAAAGAAGTTCCAGGCATTAGTCTTTGACCTTCGATGACTTGGTGTGTGTGTGTCTGTGCGTGGCATTGTGCATCCAACTAAAACAACTTCAACTCCCTCCATGTTTCCTCTGTGGTTAATTTTCTAATGCTTTTGGACTTTTTCCCCTAGAGAGCACTGAAATCAATTTCTAGTTACAACTGGATATTAAATACAATACAAAGCAATAAGTGTAAGGGGGACCTATTACTGATCATTTTTCAAATATCAGTCCTTATGGCCTGAGCTCATCTCCTGCGGCTTTATCCACATCTTGGTTTATTTTCACCACCACACCCCCTCCACACCCCCCTCCCCAGTTCTGCACATGATTCCCTCGAGCAGTTAAGCTCCCCGTGTGCACAATGCTAAAGCACTAACAAGCTAGCATCCTCATTTGCGGTGCCTGTATCGTAATGCCCCCAAGGAGATTTAGTGTCTGATAGGTTCCTAATGTGATTAGGGAGGGAGGGAGGAGAGAGGGAGGGAGAGAGGGAGAGAGAGAGGGAGGGAGAGAGAGAGGAGGGAGGGAGGGAGGGAGGGAGGGAGAGAGGGAGGGAGGGAGAGAGAGAGGGAGGGAGGGAGGGAGAGAGGAGGGAGGGAGGGAGGGAGGGAGAGAGGGAGGGGAGGGAAGGAGGGAGAGGGAGGGAGGGAGGGAGGGAGGGAGAGAGAGAGGGAGGGAGGGAGGGAGGGAGGGAGGGAGAGGGAGGGAGGGAGTGAGGGAGGGAGAGAGGGAGGGAGAGAGGGAGGGAGGGAGAGAGGGAGGGAGAGAGGGAGGGAGGGAGGGAGGGAGGGAGGCAGGCGAATCTGAGCGAAAGGAGGCACTTCCGTGTTCCCTGCTTCCGCAGAGGGAGAGGAGAAGGGCTGGATTTACCACTGGCTCAGTTTTTTCAGCTGTCTCCCACCAGCTCAGCCTCAGCCCGGCCAAACACAGCCAAACTGTCCTGATCCCCTCCGTTAGCTCACACTGTCAAGCTCAGAAATCCTCCCCTAACCGACGTCGGCGTGCGACTTCCGGTCCTTTCTGGAGCGCAGCAGGCTAAAAAACACTGGAGGTGCCCTTAAATATTTCTCAAGCATGGATGCAGATGGAAAAAACATTTCTTTCTCTCCACATTTTTAATGTCCAGAATTGGAATGGGGACTGTGTTTTGTAGGCCCATCTCACCTCTCTGCAACGTACTTAGAGGAGCTCACGTTGTCCTCCGACGCAGGAGAGCTGCTGGCCATAGTCAGCGATGGTGTGGTCTGGATACAGCACCACACTGCAGGGCTAATGTACACGCCGGCAGGGTCGGATCTGTATATATATATTTTTTTTTTTTACATAATTCATATTACACTTGCACACCTAATAAATATGTTTATCACACAGGATCCTTATTATTATTAGTAGTAGTAGTCATAAAAAATAAACTCAAATGAAATCATATCTCCAATCTAACGTTAAATCTAAGAACTCTATCTCCCAGAATGCCATGCAGGGGGCCCAAAGCGGAGGCGGGGCCTAGGGCCCAGGAAGAACAATGTATTAACAGGGTGAGACATCTTGTGCAGACATCTTGAATACAAGGACTTCCATATTTTATCTACCAATAAACAAATGTACTATATTTCCATGCCAACATTTTGCTTGCCCCAGAATATACCAGGGAAGGAGACATCCGTGTGGAGAGGGAATACTTCATAAATGTAATCCAGCACAATTTGAGGTCCCAATGGATGATGTACCCTGGTTCTTTATGGAATATGGACTAACATTTACATTTTTTACATTTTAAGCATTTAGCAGACGCTCTTATCCAGAGATAAGATCCATATCCATATCCATAAGAGACGAAGTGCATTAATACACGGTAGGATCAATCATAGTTCGCGCAAGAGATCAGTGCAGTAATACAGCGATAGACATCATTGTTGGCAGCTGCATACCAGACCAGACCATTGGTCTCGCCACACATATCATCTCCATCCTACAGCTAAATGCCTTCCAGCTTGTGTGCTGCTACGGAAGGCGTAAAAGCAAGTTCTTTCTCTCCTGCCTACACAACAGGGCTGTCTTTATTGGGGGGGGGCAACTGGTGCGACCGACCCAGGCCCCGCCCTTCACGGGGCCCCCGCTGTGAGAGGGGGTTGGCTATTATAAACAATGGTTGCTAAGCAGTTGCTAAGTCTATGATGTCATCGCGTTAACAGCTAGGTTCTGCGTAGGTTGACTCGACACGGGCCCCGCCCGCCACTTCAAAACCCACCTTTTCAGACTCCACTACCACTGAATTCTGTACATCTAGCCAATTTATGTATTTTTTTTACAATTTTTACTTATTTTTTTATTTTTATTTACTTTTATTTTTTTTTTATGTCTACCTTGAATGCCTCTACCTATGCATTTTTCACCATCCCTGCTTTTTAATTCTATTTACAATTGTGAAGCACTTTGAGCTGCATGTCATGTATGAAAGGTGCTATACAAATAAAGTTTATTATTATTATTATTATTAATTGCCATCACCACTGCCTACTTGTTCAATCCTTTTTGTTTATGTATCCCTACTTACTACTAAAAAAAACCTAAAAAAACATTTACTAACCTTTTCCTTCCCAGTGTTACAGGTATGATATGCAGCTGCCTGCAATGATGTCCATCACTGTATTACTGCACTGATCTCTTGTGCGCTAACTATGATTGTTCCTACCATGTATTAATGCACATCTTGTAAGTCTTGATAAGAGCGCTGCTGGTATAAATGTATTAGCAGATATTTGTTGGAAGGAGGAAATGGCTGGAGAATGATACTGACAGACTACAGAATGAGTAAATGTAAATGTAAATGTTGAGATGGCCCTGCTACACCACACAGGGTAGAAACACAAAGTTTAGCGGTAAATGAGAGCACCAGCACCTGGATGAATGAAGACGCACGTGCACATTGTGGTTACACGTTACGAAGGTCATGTGACCCGGCCAAGGGGCCATTGAGACTTGACCTACAGGTTTATTATTCCAATTTGCCAACAACATCATCACCTGATTTAGAATAATTAGTTTACTCTTGGTCCAGGAGGCAAAATGAAATCAGGTGGTGTAGTGCAAAAATCCCAAAGAAAGTTGAAGACCTGACACAGGTTTATTATTCCAACCAAAACATCAGGAAGGCTTCTACAAAATGTGCATCAAAAAAGAGACTTTTTCAATCTTTTGTCTCTTTTAGTACTTTCTTCTTTTTAGTTTATTTATTTTATTTTACCTGACACCCTGGCAAAAGCCTTCAGCACATTGAAAGAAGAAACATAAAAATACCTTTTTAGGTATATATTAAATACATCTAAATGGCAGTGTCACTATCTGTTCGTTTTCTTGCTTGAACTTTCTGAATGTTTTATTTTGTATCTCTTTGCATGCTTTTTTTTTTTTTTTTGGTAAAGTCGACCTTCTTCCTTGGCAGGACGACTGGCTGCTGAGAACATTTCTATCGCTCACAGCGGTTTGAGAGCCGGAATGGACTGTATGCGTCGTATCTTAGGTGCTGCAAAAGAATTAGCTTTTGAGAAAGGTCATGGACTGAAACGTCAATGGCGCTCGCAACAGGGTTCAGAAAGAACTTTAGTGTGTGGGAGGATATATATATTTTTTATTTATTTATACTTTCTCTCTCAACACAGTTTTTGAACATGTCTTAAAAGAACTAGCCAACTTTTTAGGTGCTACTTTTTCCAGTGCATCCCATTCAGGCACTTGTGGCCAAGAGTCACTCGCGACTCAGTGGCGCCTCCTCTGGCCGAGTGTGGCAGCTCAGCTTCAAACCACGCTGTTGAAAAGAGGCAGTGGGGCCGGTTTCATCCAATCAAAAGGCGTGTGCCAGTTGGAACCTTCCGGAATTCAGGGAGGATTTTGAAACAATGTGACTATAATTGTCAATGGGTCATTCCAAATCAGAATTGGGGAGGGGATGATGACTCTAAAATCTCTCTTTCTCCTGGTTCATGCTGTATTCCTCTGCTGTATTTTTCTCTCGGCTGAAAAGATCGAGGTATTATAGGCAAAAGAAATGTGAGGCAGCACAGGGTGTGAATGAACTCAAAATATGATGTAACTTGAAATGTGTTCTGGGAAGAACAGTATCGTTGCTCATGATATGCAAAACCGAAATGCATCGACATGTTCTCATTCTCTCTATAACTCACGCCGCCCATCCTCCCCTCCGGTCCCTCACCTTTGCCCAGAGACGAATCCGATTCAGTTCAACTTGGCACAAAAAAATGCTCCCACAGAACAAAAGGATACAATTTATTTATCTTTCCTGAGATCAGGGCTCCCAAACCAATATCAAGGCCTGTTCATATTAGTACCCTGTGGCTGAGGACCCCCACGCCAATAAAACATTTGACCGCGTACCACCCTGGTGCACGGAAACATGTCTGAACCGTGCAGTCTGTCAGTGTATCAGGGATCTGCATCAGACACGTTGCTCTTCAGTAAAATATAAATATGTTTCTGTATGTCTCAGTAGGTAGAGCGTGGTTCTGTGTGGCTCAGTAGGTAGAGTGTGGCTTCTGTGTGGCTCAGTAGGTAGAGTGTGGTTCTGTGTGGCTCAGTGGGTAGAGCGTGGTTCTGTGTGGCTCAGTAGGTAGAGCGTGTGTTTCTGTGTGGCTCAGTAGGTAGAGCGTGGTTCTGTGTGGCTCAGTAGGTAGAGCATGGTTCTGTGTGGCTCAGTAGGTAGAGTGTGTTTCTGTGGGCTCAGTTCTGTTCTGTGGCTCAGTAGGTAGAGTGTGATTCTGTGTGGCTCAGTAGGTAGAGCGTGGTTCTGTGTGGCTCAGTAGGTAGAGCGTGGTTCTGTGTGTCTCAGTAGGTTCTGTAGAGTTGTGGGTTCTGTGTGTCTCAGTAGGTGGAGCGTGGTTCTGTGTGACTCAGTAGGTAGAGTGTGGTTCTGTGTGACTCAGTAGGTAGAGTGTGGTTCTGTGTGGCTCAGTAGATAGAGCATGGTTCTGTGTGGCTCAGTAGGTAGAGTGTGGTTCTGTGTGGGTCAGTAGGTTGTGGGTTCAATTCCCATTGGGAGCCACATATTCTGAAAAATGTATTCATTCATTCCTGTAAGTCCCTTTGGATAAAAGCATCTGCTAAATTACATATATTATATTATATTATATATTCATAAATACAATAATCACAGTATTAACAAGGAAATGAAAACCCGACATGGTTTATTTTATTTGAAAGTCTAATTCCAATGTATTAAATACGGAAATAAACGAAACATTCTTAAAAGAGTTAAAAATTTTTTTGTTGTTGCCATTTTGCCAAGAAACCGTTGGGAAGCCTTCAGCGACTGTCAGGGAGTTTGGGAACTCTGGCCCCAGACGATTGCTCCGTTGTTCAGACTGTCGGCTGTAGACAAGGTGAGGAGTGGCGACACCAACACTAATGAAAGGCATAATGAAATAAAGTGGGGGCTTTTTTTTAAACTACAGGAGAAAAGGGGGCCATTACCAGCATAGCCATGCTTCTCTGCCAACAACCAGTCTTTCCATTACTCACTGGAGAGCAGCAGCAGGAGTCTAACGCTCAGTAAGGAGAGAATAAATTAAATTAAGAAGAGGACAAAAAAACAGTGGAGGGAGAGAAAAGCGAGAGAGTGGGAACGGGGCGTTCCAGATGAAACATGTTTCAGCAGCTTGGATAATTTCACAGTTTGTTTTCATTCTTGCGGATGGAGGGAGACAAGGGTGGGGGGTGGGGGGGGGGGGGGTTGGAGGGGGCGATGTTTGTGCACTGATCTGCTTATAGATAGTTTTGTCCTTAAATAACCATTAAAACGTTGCTTTGTGCGTGTTCTTCATTTTTATGTGCTGAGTGTGTGTGTGTGTGTGTGTGTGTGTGTGTGTGTGTGTGTGTGTGTGTGTGTGTGTGTGTGTGTGTGTGTGTGTGTGTGTGTGTGTGTGTGTGTGTGTGTGTGTGTGTGTGTGTGTGTGTGAGTGTGGGAATGCTTGTAAATATCTCCTCGCGATTAGAATACGTGATTTTTATGATTATGATTTATGATTATCTGCTTATGTACCCATTTGCCATGTTGTGAACCCGTTTACAATGGACACAGGTATGTAAAGTATTTCTCACTGAATCCATGATGGCATCATTGATAAATCATGCTTGTGTGCATTTATTTCAAGGCTGGACAAGTAAGCAGTTAAAATGATCTGCATAAGCAAAAAACATCAAACAGGCTATTTTACAGTTCCCGGTTATGTAATAATGGCTCTTAATTATTGCTTCGTTACAGAAGAGCAGTTGACCTCTGGCCCTGTGGTGTGGTGTGATGGCAGCGCTCATCCCTGTGACATCAGAGTGGCTCTACGCTGGACACCCGCTGCCTGCGCTGGGTTTTGTAGGAAGACTGGCCTGTGCCATCAAGCCACTGCAGCTGGTCCAGAATGCTGCCGCACGTCTGGTGTTCAACCAGCCCAAGTGCACACACGTCACCCCTCTACTCACCTCTCTCCACTGGCTCCCCATCGCAGCATCAAATTTAAATCACTGCTGCTGGCCTATCAAGCCACTAGAGCAAGGTTTCTGTTGTAACCAATGCACTACCCAGGTGATTTCAATTAGGTTCCCTCCTTAGTTGAAGAAGTGAGCTAATTAGTGAAATCACCTGGTGTTGTGCACTGGTTGCAACAGAAACCTGCACACACTCGGCCCTCGATGGAATGAGTTTGACACCCCTGCAATAGAGGAACTGCTCCCTCCTACCTGCAGTCACTCATCACACCCTACACCCCAGCTAGACCCCTTCCGCTCCGCCTCCTCGGGCAAACTGACTGTCCCTTCCCTGCGAGCGTCCGACAGTCGCTCCTCGTGGTCTCGCGGTCTCGCCTCTTCTCTGTCCTGATCCCCCAGTGACTCCTGAGGCCGTCGACTCACTGGCCATCTTCCACAAGAGACTGAAAACCCACCTCTTCAGACTCCATTACCCATAATTGTCATCACCACTGCTTTCATGTTCAATACTGCATTTTGTAATATGTATCTATGTCGATGTCTGCCTTCCCTCCTTGTGTTACAGGTACGGTTTGCAGCTGCCAATGATTATGTCTATTACTGTATCACGACACTGATCTCTGGCGCGGACTATGATTAATCTTACCATGTATTAATGCACATTGTGTAAGTCGCTCTGGATAAGAGCATCTGCTAAATGACTAAAATGTAAATGTAAATGTAGGAAGACAGGATGTGGCTTTTCTCCTCAGTCCGGCCTAGGTTTCTGAGCCCACTTCACCCCGTGAACGTGGAAACGCTGTGACATCTTCTCTTCCTGCCTGACACAAACCCTGAGTGGAAAGCTTTGCACTCACATATAAAATCATGTTCATTTGAAAGTATAATTGGATACCTCCCACACACATTCAGCAGAAGGCTCTGCATCCTCAACACCCCTAACACTAACAACCCCCCCCCCCTCCCCTCCCCCTCCCCGCCCACACACCCTCGCTCGACAAAATCTCATGCTTCCCTTCCCCCCCCCCTCCCCCAACTCTTCATATTAATATAACAAAAGAGTATTCAATAATGTTCATGAGAGCAATCACATTCTGCCGTTCCACACAAACGTGTTTGTTAATGTTACGTCTTCAGAGTCGCCACTGCTGATTGGAGGAGAAGGAGAACACTTCTGCACGTCCAGCCCTGCCAAGGTTTGTCCAGGGGCGCACACCAAGGGCTGATCCGTTTCGGGACTTCATGCCAACCTCTGCTTTTGATTGTTTAATTAGCCCCAATCAGGTATTTTATTTCACCTTTTTTTTCAAATAAATTCAGGAGCTACAGCTGCAGACTGCACACACGCCGTTGATGAAAATGTTTTACCGTGGCTCCGATATAGGAGGGAACCAGCGTTGGTGTACACGGCTGTTTAGACAATTAAGTCCATGTAATCGGTTGGAACAAAAACCAGGAGACACACCGGCCCTCCAGGCCTGGAGTTGTGCACCTCTGGGTTTGTCTCTCACTTTGACCGATGAGTTTGAGCAAGATAATACCTTTCATTATATGCACAGCATGGGCTCGACAGACATGTATGTGAGGGATGAGCTCTCACCGATCTTACACGTATAAATAATTGGCTACGATTGCACTGATTGTAGAAATGCAGGCTTAAAGTGGTCACTCATTTTAATTGGTAATGGATGCTGATGGAGTGATTGTTGCATGTTAGTTGTGGCATATTGTCTAAACCCGAGGATCCTCTGTCCGTCAGTGGTCGGATTCTATTTAAGATCTGGCTCCTTCCACTCCCTCTCTCTCTCTCCCTCTCTCTCTCTCTCTCTCTCTCTCTCTCCATTCACTTCAAAGAGGCAGAATCTGAATGTTGGTTTTTTTCCCCATCCCCCGCTCTACAGCTCATCAGCACCCCACCACCCCATCACCCCACCAGCCCCCACCACCCCCACCACCCCCGCCTCAACAATGGGTCCGTCGGCTGGGCCCCGAATCGGTTCACCCCTGATTAATGGTGATTGTGAACGCCAGAACAATTTTGGGCCACAGTATTGCCTAATAAGTTACACCTGAGCCAATTAAGTGTGCAGGTGTGTGACTGCTCAAGGTGATTTAGACCTTAGAAATCTAGAAGTCTTGGCAATGTATGAATAGAGGGTTTGCTGGTTCATGGTTTTTTTCCTTTTTTTTAAATATATATATATATTTTAGTGTTAATAAATGATTTATTATTTACGATCTGCTCCCTTCTTTGTTTTTACGGGCAGTGCATCAGCCAGCACCGTCAAAGTGTAGATTTATGAAATATGTGTAAATGGATACAATCTACTGCTTGCTTGAGTTTTTTTAGCCAAAGATAAGGTCAACCTGCAAACTGAGAAGATCGAATATCCACCTGAGGTGACACCGAAATCACGGTGATTCCCAAACAACCTTTATGATGCAGTGTAGGGTAACAAGACCGCAGGGAGTTGGGTGACCTTTTTAAGAAACTATCCCACACGGTGTCGATCTTCTGTGAGTGTCGTGTTACCGGAGCCATTCAACGCACCACCGCCCCAAGGCATGCTGTGCGTCTACAGGTTTGAGCGTAAAAGTCATCGCAGAATCGAAATGGCACCGACACAATAAGAGCGAATGCCTTCTTGCGATCGCGTAGTTGCGCAGTTCTGTAACCGCGCGATTGTTTCCCTGTCGGACTCCGCTGACGTGCCCATTACCTTTCTTTTATAAAGGTCATTTCAACTTCGCTTTGTTGAAGTCTATTCATGCTGCAAAACTATTGCATTACAGACCGTGTTTAAGTGGCTACTAAAAACCCAAAGATGGAGTCCAATATGCTGTCGTGGATGAGATGAAACCATTCGCTGTTTCGCTATTGTGCTATTGTTATTTCACCGAGGTGTACCCGTCGTGTGTATCGTGGGATACCGAGGGGTAAAGTTTGATCGCAAGAGAGTTTGGCAACGCGAATGTTCGCGGAACCAAAGCCGGCTCACGGCCTCATGTGCAGCAGGGGAGGCCTGGTTATTGTAGGAGTCACTTTGTGGTTGCTGGGGGTTTTTTTGTCTGTGGTGAAGCATTGCATCAAACCTAAATTGCTCCGGTGGAACCCATCCATGTCCGTGGAAGCCAGCGAGGATGGGTTTTCTTTGTGGTTTAAGAAATAAAAGGTGTTTTGTTCAGGTGAACGGGCGATTTTACCTGAAGTGGGTGGCTTTTCATTTCAGTGGCAGGCAAAGAACAACGTCAAGCCTTTGTGTGTTCAGCAATATCCCCACAAAGCTCACGGCTCCACGCGCGGTGTGCTGCGGAGGACGGAGGCTCCCACAAGTTGAGGCATGTCAGCCGCTCCACTTGTGCAACCTCATCTCTCCTCAGAGCGGGGGGCGGGGGGGGGGGGCGTGGTGCTTATGTAACACGCAAATATCCAGTATGGTGGTTAAAGAGCCAAGCTTAACGCTAATCTGAGAGGCTGCAAGTTTGAATCCCAAGTGGGGGTACTGTTGTTGATTTGAGAAAGGCACTTAACCTAAATTGCTGCTATAAACATTTGGCTGTATCATAATATTGATATGTGCGCCAGCCCGTGGGACTGTGAGCCTCCGCTCGTGTTGTACGGCAGGCTGAAAGCAAGGCCCAATCTCTCGCTACATCTTACATTTTAGGCATTTAGCAGACGCTCTTATCCAGAGTGACTTACACAGTTTCACATTTCTTTACATACAATCCATTTATACAGCTGGATATTTTACTGAAGCAATTCAGGTTAAGTACCTTTAGCTCAAGGGTACAACAGCAGTGCCCCCACCTGGAAATCGAACCTGCAACCTCTGAGTTACAAGCCCAGCTCACTGCGATGTCAAAGACGAAAGGTTATGGCATCTGTCCTTTTTCACACCTAGTCACACAGACCGCATGAAGAAGAAGAATCTCCCTCCCCCCCTGCCACCCCCTCCCCAAATACAAGTACTCCAGGGGATAACTCAAGTAGCCCCAGCACTGGTTAAAATGCACCCACACCTATACTCTCTAGAAAGACTGTCCTCTCAAAATATTTGACTGATTTTTACATGTATATCGAATGGGAGATGCAAATAAAAATAAAACAGTATATTTTTCCATTGTTAAAATGTATGCTTTTACATGTGATTTCTTTATTTCTATTTCTTTCGTCCAACTTAATTTTGGCAGAGGGCACATATTACACAAGCTAACAAATGATACGGGTGGAAATGTATCCACTAAGTGACAGGAAAGCGAGCTTGTAGCCAGGGTTTATGAGATGCGGGCTGGAGTGCACATTACAGCAGATACTGCTTGCTGAATTGACCCAGAAGGTGATCTGTGCAGGGAAGCATTTGTCAGTGTGCAGGTCTCAGTTCTGCTAAGCTGCCAGCTTGGCCACTGTCCTAGTTGGCATGTGACATGGACTATTATTCCAGCTTGGGGAGGGGAAGCAGGGGGGAATTCTGCAGGGCCTCTTAGGCCACACACACACTGCTCTTTAAACTAAGAGGATATCTTACAATCAGCTGATTGGCTGTACAGATAGCCTTTACCGATTGGTTCAAACCATAATATGATGAGCCACACGGGTGACCCAGATTAGGCCGAGCCCGACCATGTGACGGTGAGGTCAGCTGGGTGTCATGCAGCATCGACGTGTGCGTTGCCCGCGGCAGCAGCAGGAGATCAGGTGACCTGCCGTTCTGGAGGCCTGTGGTAGTCACACCTCGCAGGACCTCTGACAGATCCAGCCCGTCCCTGAAGGTGTTCCGTTTCCTGGGCCTCAACGAAACGGGCACTCAGAGCCTGCCAGCCATAGTCCACAAATCTCTCTCTCTTTCTCTTTCTCTTTCTCTCTCTCTCTCTCCCTCTCTCTCCCTCTCTGTCTCAGTCAGGAATAAACAGTTCTGGAAGTTCAGTTTTCAGCCTTTGTGAAAGTCAAAATTTGTTTTTGCAAAGGACCGTGAAAAATATGAATGCAAGGTGTCAATTGCGTAATGGAATTTAAATTCTAGACTGGCCCGATAGGCTCTTGTATTCCTTAAGGCAAACTGGAGGGGACATGATAGGACAGGTCTCAGGCCTTTTCCTGCACAAATTAAAATCTATTAATCATTAAGCTGTAATCCCCCGTAAAAGACTATCTAATCTTCCCTTTTAAAAAATAATAATAATTTTATGACTGGGCATTGAAGAGATAACAACACTGTTTAATAAATCCTGTTGAAGAATAATGCTCTCCACTGATGGACTTTCAGATTCAGATAAAATCATGTCAGAGCAGAGGATTTTGTTTCCGGCCAAACCGAGTCCATTGTTCCCTTTATGCGTGTGTGAAAGGGCGCTACAGCAATGGATACTGTACACACATTCATTATCTAATCACGGGGTGGGGCTGAGTGGTTTGTAATGGATTGTATGGCTTGTAACCGTAATGAGGCAGGTTTGCATCCTGGGCACTGCAATTGTACCCTTGAGGTGGGTACTTAATCTGAACAGCTTCTGTAAGCACCCAGCCGTAGAAGTGGATGGCATGTGTAATGTAAGCTATAGGTGTCTGTTGAGCAAATAAATAATGCAATCAATCCATCCCAGCTGAATTCAGTTCAGCATTTAGCTAAGATTTGCATTGTTTGCGAGTGTTGTTCTGAAACCAAACATACAAAACTAAAACATCCATCTTTTTTTGTTTTTTTATCTGTGTGGATTCAATGTCATTACTTTTAAAACTTCTGATGTGTCGGATAAATAGTAGAATATTATTTGTCACCTGGTTACACCTGATAAAGATGAGATGATACTGTACTTAATATGTTAAATTGACTTCAATTGTGGACTACAACCTTTTCAGGGATGGCAGTGGCTCAGTGGTTAGCGACACAGGCTGGCAAGCGGAGGGTTGCTGGTTCTTGTGTGTTTCCACATTTAAGGTATAGAGACTAATTGGACTGGGAATGTATTGGCGTGTAACAGACGCGCCAAAGCGCAACAGCTGGCTTCGTTCTGTCTGCACGTCATTCTGACACCTTGCGTGTTGGCACGTTCGCTTGAGGACAAATCACACGGCGCGTTTGTTAAAGCGACCTGCTCCGACATCAGTAAAGGTTTCGCTGCGGAGGCGGTAGATGCAAAACTTTTGTTTTCTCTTTGCCGAGCTCCTCTGTGTATTTCAAACTTTTGTACTCGCGCCGTCTGCTTCCGCACGCATCCGATATTTCCCACAAGCCCCGGCGTTCTGCCCGCGGGTTGTTCTCGCGCTTGCCCTGCTCGCGCCGCTGGGGTCCTCTGCGTTCCTAAACGAGGCGCGTTTTTATGTATATAAAACGGAGAAGAAGAAAAAAACCTGTACCCTGAAGGCCGCCGCTATACAATGCGGCCTTGGTTATATAAACGCACGGAGAACAGTTAACGAGTGGCATGTAGCCTACCATTTGATTTGCTGATTTCTCCAATAGATCTCACGAGGCACTGTGGAGAGAATAAAAGTTATCTGTTGTTACCCGCATATAAAATGCATGCCCTATACGTGAACAAGAAAAAGCAGGAAACAAGTGCCACCTGTAATTCAGCATAATAATGGGTAATGGGTAAGTTTTGAACAGAAGTCTTGCTGATAATGACACTTTAAATGTGTTTTTAAATAATTGATACTGGTCAAGTGGAAAACCTTGAGGACAACTACTTTTTTGCATGGGGGGTGATTAGTGAGACACTGTGTAACAAATTAAAATATAAAATTCCAGTCAAATTAACGCTTCATCAGTCCAGAGGTGTGTGTGTATATACAGTATATATAAGAGCTTTCAACCGATTGAAAAAGTAGTTGATTTTTTTTTACCATGAGTTCAATTAATTGGTCTTTTAATCGCAGTCTGGCATTATTATTATTATACCAAAGCACAACATGTTGCTGAAGTCTTAAACTAAAACGTTTTATTTGTGTTTTATTCCGTATCTATAAAAAAGGGGGGAAAAGCTTGGGCAGACGCAGGCTTTTTGAAATGCATACCCTTGAGGCCCGGAGCAGTGCTTTGACTTGCAGGATTCACTCGCAAAATGAGTAAAAAGCCTCTACCCAAAACTGACGACACGCGCAACGAGGACACGGGCCCATATGCCCCGGATGTAAAGACGCTCACTGCACGCGCGCGCGCGCTACGCTCAAAACTCTCAACGGCGGCGAGCGCGCGGCGAGCCCCGTAACAGCGGAACGCAACGCGCGCGAGCCAAGGCAAGGGTGCTGCTGTCTGTCTGTTGAAACGAACGCCTTTCCATCGCCTTACGTACAGTCTTTGTGGTGCTCTCAGAATGACGAGCGCGTTTGTTGTTAAGGTTCTTTGCGTGTTTTGTTGCTCACAGAGCCCTGCACTGTGAGAGGGGTTTTGTGTGGTGTCATTAAAACACTTGCCACTCAAATATGAATAATGTATGCAACGGGTTTCAGCTGCACGACCAAGGGTCCATCTATGAGAACAACATCTTCTCTTCTTTCTGTCTCTTGAATACTGTATTAAACCACGGAATTTGTGTTTTTTTAATTGAACAAAACTACATCTCCTACCCTTTTTATAGCAGTTATACATTAAAAGGCAAGGGCGGGGCCCAAGTGCATGCTTTTGCGTTGCCACCCCCCTGACGCTAATGTCAAATTCCAGAAAGGCAGCCAAGCACGAAATGACCGCCGTGGTTATACTGTTCAATTTCACCGTTGAAACTCCAGTGGGGGATTGTACACGTCGCATGTCAGGTAACCTTAGCTATAAAGTAACACTGTATCTTTTCCTTAAGGTTAAAGGGATAATCGACAAGTAATGAAGAGATTTATTTTCATGCCTTTTCTTTTTTTCATCCAACGTTATCCTGCGTGAATTCCCTGGAGCGCACGCAACACACACACACACACACACACACACACACACACACACACGTGTAGACACAAAGTCCTCCATACTGGTGAGAGTGCTCTCCCCGGGGTTATGGGAGGGGAGCCTCCTTGATTTTATCCAGAGAACAAAAACAACAGAGCACACTTTTTCCTTGGCCGTGAATGAAAGGGTGCTTCCATTGCCTGCCAAAGCCGTCCCATTAATGTAATTTAAGAGAACGGGAGGTAATGTGATTTACGGGCACTTAAGCCAAGCTTAATGCTAAAGAGGAAGGAGAAGCACAGAGGAGGCGAAAATCGGGGCTGGACGTTTTTTTAAAGAGGAAAAAAAAATTACACGGATGAAGGCTTTTTCCACTACAACTAAAAATGAATAGCGCCAACAGATATGTTCATTAAGCATCTGGCATTTTCCCAAAGAACAGCAGCGTTTATTACGAGGCTTCCTTACAGTACCACCTGACTGTTTGGATCGCGGCCTGCCCGCATGGTCTCCTGATTAAAACATTGCAAATGTAACGTTTTTTCAATGGGGTAAAAATGTTTTAGTTTTTTTACAGCCCAATTTGTCCGAATCCCATTAAAACGATGTTTCTGTACAAATAACTCTGACGAGCACAGTTTGTGCCGCTCTCTTTAATGCCGCTGTCTGACGGTGGCATTTTACCCATGAAACCAGGTTATTTGTTGCACAGAGAAGCGGGTGTGCCCAAAGACCCACTTCTTTCAGAAATGTGACTATTTGTGGAATTGGATCCCCTCGCTTTGTCAGCGCTTTTGTCAGCGGGGTTGACAGGAGGGGTGGCGGATGGGAGGAGGGTGGGGTGGGGGGTGACAGGACGAGGGTGGGGTGGGTGGGGGGGTTCAGGAGGGGGTGGGGGGATGCCCATCAGGTTGCCCTTCACGTCCTCCCGACTCCAGATGCTCAATCTCTGCTAGAGCATCTGGAGAACTTTTTAAAGATTTTTTGTTTCTGATTTTTTTCTCCCAATTTTGTAACCAATTACACCCTCTCTTCTCATGTCAGTCCCCACCTCGTATTGTGAGTTCGCAAGGTTGGATTCGGTTGGCTTTGGCGGTGTATCATTTCATGCCGCCCACTCTATCAATATGATACTTCAGAACCAAAGGTAACTGACCTTTGGTTTTATTAGCAAAGCACCACGGCTGGTGATGTTGGCCAGGGTTATATGTCTTTGTCTGTCTTTCTCTGTGTGCACCTTGGGCTGCAACCCGTTGAATGAAAGGTGCAGTATAAATAAAGTGTATTATTACACCGCATCAGAGCGTGGAATCTAGTCAGACTCATGAGCTACCATTCACATTTGGTCTACAGCGGGGGTATTCAAATCCAGGCCTCGGGGTCCACAGTGTCTGCAGGTATTCGCTCCAACCACGCACTACACCACCTGATTCCACGAATTAGCTCGCTTCCTGGACCAAGGAGGTAAACTAATCAGGTGGCGTAGTGCGTGGTTGGAGCACATACCTGCAGACACTGTGGACCTCGAGGCCTGGATTTGAATACCCCCGGTGTACAGGTTGATGCTGTAGAGACGACATTAGGATGGTCACGTGATGGAAAAATCACAGAAAACCATCTGACTCAAACACTAGGGAGCCAGGCAACCATCGGCAGTTGTATATGTTTCAAAAATGAATAGATAGGAATGTGTAAATACCTTACCTTAGACACTGTTAAAACTGAGCAGCTACGCGAAACAAATAAATGCTGACGCAGCTATGCTACCGCAGCTAAAGGTTACTGTTACGAGGTTTGAACTGGGCCAGGTTGCCTTATGGTTATTAAAAAGAGACATTGATACGCCTACGTTTCTAGGCCATTTGTCTAATGTTACTGCGACAAGGTTTTTAATCAGGAGAACGGTTTAGCCCTACACCAGCGACGAAGGTGAACGGGCCTCACGCGGGCCAGCGGACATCAGAAGCGGCCATCTCGCGCGCGGTCGTTCAAGGACGTTCGAGTGACAGCGAGCGACGACGCGCGTCGACAGATGCATCGCCCCGGCCTCTCCCGACATCTGCCGTCGCGGCGCTTTGCGCGCTCTCTGAAACCCATCTCGATAATCGCCCGGCGCCGTAGGAACTTTGATTAAAAGTTAATGAGAGCAGCACCGAGGACACGCCGCGATCAGAATGCGAGGAAGCCGCAGAATTCCAACGCTTAGCTTTTCCTGCGTTTGGAGAAACCGTGTAGCGGCATGTCAATCCTCGCGCAGAGGCCCCGGTATTCGGCGGTATAGAGTGGCAGTCAGGAATCTGGGCCTAGAACCAGAAGTCAGCTAATTTGTAATCCCTTGCGGGAATGTTCAGCCGTACCCTGGAGCAAGTCACTTCAGATCAATTACATGCAGCTAGCATGTCGTCTATTTCATCTGTATGTAATATGTAAGTCACCCTGGGCAAGGGCATTTGCTAAGAAAATAAATACCTTAATGTAATTTGCCATGTTAAGTTACTCATATGAAAGGCATCTTTTTGGGTCACGTGGGGGCAGATACATGAAGAGGTGGCTTAACGTTGTGAGAGGGAGACGTGCCGGTGTGGAGCGGTGATGGGGTGCTCTGGTGATCCCTCTGAGCAGCATTCCTCACGTCAGCGTGCCCCCGATGAGGCCCACAGCAGCCGAAGACGTTTCTCCTTTGTCCGCGTCTGCCTTTGTTATCAGAAAAGTGCATGAAGCTCAAGTTCTTCAATAGCACAAAGATGACTCATAAAGAAAACACGATGGGGGGGCACCTCTTGAATCCTCTCCAGAAGTTGTCAGTCATATCTCGAGATTAGGCCTTACATTCCTCCTCCCCGTGTTTCCAAAAAGGACATTTGGGCCAGGATGCACACTTTGAAAAAAACGTTTTTTTTTCACTCTGGGAAATTCCGAAGCGGCTGAACACGGCACACTATTAAAACTGCCGTGCCGCTAACGTGCCGAACGCTGCAGCCGACTGCCTTGATAGTTACTTGGGAAGATCCCAGAACAGGTTTGTTTGAAGACGTGTTTTTCTTTTTTAGTCAGACACTAATAACCGTATGATGGAAACACCCAGCTGTCAGTTGAGTGACATTGTGTACGCTGCAAAAGTAGTAGGACATACTTTTGTTTAGGGCAGAACTTATAGCAACCAACAGATCTATTGTTCTCCGGTCACACCTGAGTGAAGTCAAGTGAAGGTTTCATTAAAAACACGCAAAACTCCTGTCTATTAGTAGAGTACGCCAACATTTTTTGATAAAGTATTGTAGATAAAAACCCTCAACTACAAGAAATACAGCAGCACTGTGTTTACCGTCAACAGTTTGATGTGCTACCTATGAACTAGTTAGTTATACATTTATTGTTAAAAATGTATCTATAGGCTGCTGGGTGGCTCATCCTGTTAAGACACTGTTCTAGTGTGTGGATGAGCCCCACGGTCTGCACCCTGTTAAGGCACTGTTCTAGTGTGTGGATGAGCCCCACGGTCTGCATCCTGTTAAGACACTGTTCTAGTGTGTGGATGAGCCCCACGGTCTGCATCCTGTTAAGACACTGTTCTAGTGTGTGGATGAGCCCCACGGTCTGCATCCTGTTAAGGCACTGTTCTAGTGTGTGGATGAGCCCCACGGTCTGCATCCTGTTAAGGCACTGTTCTAGTGTGTGGATGAGCCCCACGGTCTGCATCCTGTTAAGACACTGTTCTAGTGTGTGGATGAGCCCCACGGTCTGCATCCTGTTAAGACACTGTTCTAGTGTGTGGATGAGCCCCACGGTCTGCATCCTGTTAAGACACTGTTCTAGTGTGTGGATGAGCCCCACGATCTGCATCCTGTTAAGACACTGTTCTAGTGTGTGGATGAGCCCCACGGTCTGCATCCTGTTAAGACACTGTTCTAGTGTGTGGATGAGCCCCACGGTCTGCATCCTGTTAAGGCACTGTTCTAGTGTGTGGATGAGCCCCACGGTCTGCATCCTGTTAAGGCACTGTTCTAGTGTGTGGATGAGCCCCACGGTCTGCATCCTGTTAAGACACTGTTCTAGTGTGTGGATGAGCCCCACGGTCTGCATCCTGTTAAGACACTGTTCTAGTGTGTGGATGAGCCCCACGGTCTGGTATCAAATCCAGACCGTGCCAGTGCACACTGTGGCCAGCAGCCCCACGGGGCGACGCATAATTGGTGGTAGCATCGCCCAGGGAGGGAGGGATTTGGTCAGCTGGGTTATCTGTGTCTCATCGCACACCAGCGACCCCCACTGGTGAATCAGGCACCCACAGTCTGCCTGTGTAAAGCTGTGCATGTCTGTGCAAGCTTAACTTCTAGAAAAGAAACATGTCATCACATGTTTTGGAAGAGACTGCATGCTTATCTACAGTCTACCGAATTGACAGGTTGCAGTGAGCACGGCTTAGTTACAATAGGGCATTCCAAATTGGGCGAAAAGGGGGAAAATGCATAAATGTACCTCTAACATACTTTGCGGATATATAGTGCATCACTGCAGCTTAACAACACACACACATACACACGCACACACACACACACAGGCACAGTGACAAATTACTGTTGACAACAAAGCATTCCAAACATCTTAGAACTTGCATATCCAAACCACATGCAGGGGTATAAAAGTGTCGATATGTATAGCTGTGCAGAAGGGCTTTGTAGTCCACTGTCTCTTTGGAGGGAGTAAAGGCTATTTGTTGATCCCTTCAGCTAATAAATCATTGGCCCATCCATCAAAATGAACGTGTTTGGTATGTAGCCATGTTGACTTTTTCAGCAAGCCCTACCCTTGGACACCGGTGCACTGAGTTCTGCAAACAAACCAGTAATGAATGTCTGCCACTCACTGTCCACCATGGTCACACGTCTTTGCAAATCCACTTCCATACTATATATATATATATGGCTGCCACAATGCAGAGCGTGTGTGAAACCTCTGTGTTGCTTCAGAATTTCCCGTGGATTTAAAATAAGCCAGTCAGAACGCAAACAGGAGCCACCCAAAGCAATTCTTTAATTTTGACATTTGATAAAGAGTCATGAGGGGAGTTTTTTTTCTAAATAAGAAATGAGCAGGCACTGTTTTTGGGCACTGAGACTGCTTTAATAGCCTTTTTTCCCATCAGGTGGTGAAGCATTATACTGCTATTACGGTGCCCTGGTCAGAGCAGAGAGCAGTCTGCTGTGCACACAACAGCCTCGCCGTGAGTGTGTGAGTGAGTGGGAGACACTTTTAGGACGACTTCCTCCTGTTACAGTCATAAAAGCCTTTTAAATGCACGGCTACTCCCACATTTCTCATCCATAAGAGCTTTGGTCCCGGGTCCCTGCCCTGCTTTCGTTTCATCGTACGTCACCAATGTCACTGTTATACCCCCTTCCCAAAACAAGGATTTATATCGAGGCTATTAAAGTCCGGGACTGAGGCCTGTGGTGGGTAACTCTATAGCTGCAGATAGTTATCCGAAGGTAAATGTTGTTGTTTTTTTTGGTGTATTTTTGGAGTATCCCATGAGCCAATTAATGTTTTCAAGGTGAAAGTCGTACCCTTGCCAACGCCAATATAGCGCTGTTGGTTACGGATATAGCACAATCACATGTCCTTCAAACGGGACATAGTGTAAGCGGTCCGTGTGTCTTAAGCACAATCCACATGAAAATATAGTGCTGGTCTGCCAAGCTGGTCGACAACAAATGACACACAGAGATAGCGTGTTCGTCGCAGCACAGAAAGGGCTTTTTCCAATTACTGAAAGATAGAGAGAGAGAGAGAGAGAGAGAGTTGCTTTTCAGTTGAGAATAAATTCTACAGTTTTGAATATATGGCAGACTGCTCAAGGTCACTGGAAGCGCACACTGGATGAGATTTTGTGTGGGGGGTGGTGGGGGCGGCAGCGGCGGACGTGGAGATTCAGCGTCAATCACAGACGTCAATCACAGGCACATTCCCCGGTTTCTGATATCGGTGGTGGATACATGGTACAAATGATAGAACCCTGTCAGGACGTACTCGTTGACGAAGTTAAAACCCTTCTCTCCCAGGAAGCTGTTGTTATTGTTTCACTTGGCAGTCACAGGCACATCGTCTCCACAGCGGGGTGTCTGAAGGCTTTTTGGTGAGCGAGGCCTGGCGTCCGAAACCCTGAGAGGACCACCGGCCCGCTGCCCGCGTCAACGACAATCAGGCCTCCCGCGTGGTCCAGTGGTTACAACGCCACGGCGACCGGGGTTAGATCCCACCGGCCCCGCCAGAGTCGGCTCTGGCCGGGAGTGCCACCGCCGGGGGCGGCGATTGGCTGTCCGTCTCGGAGGAGACAATACTTCGCCTTCGTCACTACTGGTCACAGGGCTACGGCAGCGAAATCACATTTCGAGGGGGGGATTGACTTGAAAATAGCGGGTGCAATTGCCTACCAAATTGGGAGAAAATGGGATAAAGTCAGAAACAAAGTCCCAACGACAGTCCCCAAGAGTCAACGACAATCTCTAACACAGCACATTGGAATACGACTTGAGATTTAAAAAAAAAAAAAATCTCATAAATAAATCTCTCACATGAATTGAGCAGGAACGCAGCCTACCGTGTAGCGCGCTGGATTTGCTGTTTTTCCCATCTCTGTTTTCTTCCCACAAAGTACTCCTCTGGGTTCACTTGACCCTGGTATCATAATGTCCCCCAAACACACTTTAGAGTCTTTGTTTCAAAAGGCTTGCCTTTTCACCCAGAACGTTATGTCTGCAGAAACAAAAGTGCTCTTTTTCTAAAAGTAGATCTAAATGATAACACCTACTAACACTGTGGGGGGGTCATTCCATTCATAACCAAGGTTTGGCCTTCTGAACCATTAAAGAGGATTCCATCAAAGCCTCCTTGATTTTTACGAGATGTAAAAAAAAAAAACAGAATTAGCTTTGGCAATGCAATCGCCTTGGATCGAACGTGGATTGATTGTTGAGACGTATGCAAATGCTTCCTAGCCGATGACAGCATTGCATGCAAAGGAGGGAGGGAGAGAGAGAGAGAGAGAGACGTATGGAATCACAAAATAGTTTAAAAATGTATATAATTATGTCATTACATTTTAAATATTCTGCTGAATGGCATATATAAATACTTGCGCTAAACAGAAAGTGGAGATTAAGGGGAAAGTTATGAGGGGAATTTACTAGTTTCATATATTTTTTTTAGTACACAAGGCAAGGTGATTTTAAAGAGGTCAGGCTGCAGGCTTGTCACACACCTGGTGACATTAAAGAGTGGTGAAGTGGAAGGTGAAGTTTGCAGTTAGTAGATTGGTTCTCTGTGGCTCAGTTGGTAGAGTACGGCATGGCAACGCTTAGGTTGTGGGTTCATTCTCCACTGGGGCCACATATACTGAAAAATGTATGCATTCATTACTGTAAGCTGCTTTGGATAAAAGTGTCTGCTAAATGGCATATATTATTATTATTAGATTATTAGATTGACAGAGGAAGTTCACAGGCAAGTGCCCTAATTTGCATGCTCGTTAAAGACATTGCAACAAAGCACAGTGGCGTTAAAAACAGGTCAGCACGCTCAGAGCTGAACACTTCCCGCTATTCTGATAACTGATCCTGTCATCTTGTTACTTTTTTTTAACAATTGTTTTTTATTTGTCATTGATAAACCATCACAGGACAAGAGTAACAGTATAAAACAATTACGCCCACCCCTCTGGCTGTTCATTACAAATGTAACTGTTACAAAAGACAACTTTAAATAAAACATTCAAAGAGCTAATAAAACACATTGACCACCTCTTCTCGATTCATAACAATAGAGTTAGTGTTAGCCTACTTACGTTTGGAGTAATTCTCTGAAATCATAAGCAGCTCTTTGCCACAAGTGTGGAACCCATAGCTTCATGAACTCTAGCAGTTCAGATTTCCACCGTTACAACATCCAAAAACTACTGTACCCATTTTGTAATGCAAAGCTTGTGCGGAGGTGACTATCACGGCACAATTAATTTTGTTGCTGCTGTTAAATTAGCGTGAGCCCAATTTTGCATTGTCTCTCTACATATGAGAATCATCATTAAACAACAGAGGAATTGGATCCAAGGGGACATCTTTCCTGATTAAACTCAGACTAAGCAGGGCTTGCTTAGTACGATACCTTAAAAAGTGGTGTCCAGTATGTCCTATGACATAGCTTGAAATGTATCATCATTTGGTGATGAAGGTTTTTGACTAATCGAAAATGTTTTTTCCCATACCGTCTCCCAATCGATTACCTCCTCACCACCCCTAAAATCTTTTTACCACTGTTTCACACTGTTAAGATCTGTATGAACTGTCACTTGAAGTTGCAGATGTATAATTGACACAAAGCCTCTAGAAGGAGATTCCACAGATATGAAGGGCAGAGCATGATTTCAAGTAAAGAAAACAACATGGAAATCCTGGTATATCAAATACAAAACAGAGTTCCTGAAAACTGAGGAGCCCATTTGAATTATAGTGTTACCAAGTGCATTAATATCATTGAGGACTAGTATTTGGATTCAAATGATGTGGCGTTGTGTTGATAAGACTACATGTCCCATAAGGCACTGCGCCGGAGGATTAGGAGACGGTCAGTGGTTGTTGCAGCCGAGTCCTACATGGCTGTGGAGATGCACGTCGCAGGCTTGTATGTTGTTAATAAAGTTTATAAACCTGCAGTCATACATGAAGAAACAAACATAATAAATGGCCTGTCCTCTGAACTGATGGCTTTGTTGTGCCATAATGAATGTGAATGTGTCCTTCACCTTGCGTTTTCAACTAATCGAAAATTGGCAATTGTGTTGGAATTAACCTGCAATATAGGCTACAGGATAATGTCATCGGCGCAGGCAACAATAAAATAATGTGAAAGGAGTAAATGATTTGTATAGGGGAAATAATTTGATACTGTCTACGGTTTTGAGCTAACGGCTCAAGAGAGGATGAACAGAGCCAGAGAGATGAAGGCCATGTTCCGGAAACAACAGAAGGTATGTAGAGACCATGGTGGAAGTGTGAAAGTACACAACACAAATCATATCGCTACAATTTTTTCCTAGACTATTTTTCTCCAACACCATCCACTAAAACTCCCACTCGCTCAGTTCTGTCCAAAGACAGAGCCGGGTAATGAAACACGGTCATTAAGGAAGTTCCATTATTGCGTTCTCAAGTTTCATCATAGAAATAGACATTGTTTATGAGTTTCTTCTTATAACAGTAAGCTACAGTTCCTCCTACTGAAATGAGCTGTGTCCACCGTGCTCTAGATCGAATATTGACGATTTCGTTGGGCACATAACAGGTTGGTCGCTCGCAGAAAATGTGCGCCGTGCGTTCAAAGACGCTGTGTCATTACTTAAAAAATAAAAGGAGAGATGAATTGCCTATAAATAAAAGCCCACAGAGGCAGCAGATACTTCAAAACAGGAGACATTTGAGAGTAATTTACGTTCAAATAAAGTAGCCTGCATTGTGTAGTTTCTATAGGCCTACGCCTAGCATGAAATGTTTAATCATTTATGCAGCTGTTCAAAAATAAATTATGCGTGCATCTAAAAAAAACGAAACAAAACAGTTCGTGTCCACTGCAAATTGTTCGTTTTCACATTTCTCTTCCACGGGGGTAGCTATATGTACCAATGAACCAAGAAATTAGAGCCGTCGACACCGCCTATCAATCACGTTTCCTTATGGAGAGAGAGGGCCGATCGCTACATCCACGAAGGAGGCGGGTGCGATTCGCCTCCATTGGTGGAATTTCTAGGTCTTGGAACGGCTGGTGCGGTCTAAGCTCCCTTTTGATTGGACGTTGAATGTGTCACTCGCGTTTATTCGTGACCGTTCGCTATGCGCAGGGGAGGGCAGAAATGGGAGAGGAGAGAGGACGAAAAAACAAAAACAATAGTTACGTACTTGACGCCATCTTGCATCCAGTCAATCCAGTGAATGATAGGGAAAAAACGGCTGTGGAATAATAGCTCTCTCGCTCGCTAGGTATCCAGCAACGGAACTTTAATCGGTCAAGGAGGACTCAAACGGCTTCGCCTTTTCAATATACCCACGAAAGACTGGACACGAATCCCCGCCACGAAGTCTGGTCCCATTTTCTCTGCCGTTTGGCGAGAGCGGAGTGAAGTTATTTTTGAAAAAGCCTGATTTGGAATTGGAGCTGGAATACCCAGATCGGCTCCGAGCTAGCCGGGCTAGCCAGCTAGCGACAAGCCGGTCATCGAGAGCTGCTTATTCTACACAGCAACCCCGCTGACCGACCGGGCAAACACGGCGATGCTAATGGGTGGTTTCGGCAAATAATCTCAGAATAATATCTTATCTACTCGCCCTTTTAATTCGGATTGTCGTGGTTGTTTTCTTCGTCCGCAGTATGAGGAAGATAACGTCGTTGACAAGTAACGTTATTCGCGGTGCATCGTTAGCTGGCGTTACACCGAGCACTCGGAAATGTGGACTTGACTTTTAATATTTTGTTTTACATTATTCGACTTGGTCTGGTGGATCGATCGCTTTTGATCCGCAGAAAAAGTGGATATTTTGTTACCTCTCCTCGCGTGCTAATTAATTTACTTAACAGTAACCCCAGTATATTTAGATTAGGTGGTTGTGTGTAGCGAGTTAGCTAACCCAACTAGCACCTAAGTGATATAACACTGGCAGTATCGCTAGTTAATTGCCCGGTTCAGTTGGCTAAACTAGCAAAGAAAAGTGGATGATATGCATATCCTAAAAATGTCACCGCTTGAGTTTCGGACTGTGGAGTGTTCTCTTTCCCTATTTCAATATTCCTGTAAATAATTAGCCAGCTATAGTGTTGGCTGCTCACAGTCAAGTAATAATCTCACAATTTACCGTCTGTGTATATATATATATATATATATATATAGCCAGACATTACTAACCGGGTAGCTGTTTAGTGGCTAGTTAGCGAGTTAGCGATCGATTTAAATACGGATTGAGAGTTTATTTCTCTTATCAACAACTGCGATGCATAGGGATAGTTGTAGCACTATTGCTGGCTGGCTAGCTGACGTTAGTCGCCGATCCTGATCGCTAGCTAGCTGGCAGTGTTTACTCGACGGAACCATCTCCACACCGTGCAGACTGGTAGCTGATGGATAGCTAGCTAAAATGTTTTTATTATCTGAAAACTGTAATCTGGAAAGGCATCTGGCGTTATCCGGATTTTCCACTTGGGACCTCTGCCATATCTAAGTCTTGTTTCCTTTTTTCTTCTTCCTTGTATTTATTTTCGTTTGTGAAGAATGCTTTCGGTCAGCCAAATGACACATGTTTTTCTCGCCCAGTAGCGACAGCGCAGCTTGCGAGGTATACACACATAAAGGATTCCGCAGCGAGAACCCTTTCTCCTTCAACGATTTGTGGATTTTGCCAACATCAGATTGCAATTGCAATATAGATAGCTAGCTATGTGTTATTAGCGAGTTATTTATATGCGCGCGGGTTCGCATTTACATTCATTTGAATGAACAGTGGACTACAGACGAGATCGCCCATTTTACAATAACAACACACACCGACGAAGTGTAATTGTCATCCGTGGGATTTGTGGCAATAGGATTTTTTTTTTGTCGAAATAAAGGATTTTTTTTTGTGACTGGATTTGAAAATGGGAGCAGCCACAAAACTAGCCTTCGCCGTGTTCCTCATCTCGTGTTCCTCAGGTAGGTGTCTGTGTTTGTGTTTGTGTTTGTGGGTTTCTTTGTATAGGACACAAGTACACACGCAATTTAATGTATTCGTTGCTGTGAAGCTACAAGTGTAAATGTAGCCCTGGGATGTTCACGCAACACTTGATTTGCTGTCTTGCCTTCCTGCTCAGAAGGCCGGCTTGTCCAGCTCAAAAGGCCGGCTTGTCCTGCTCAAAAGGCCGGCTTGTCCTGCTCAAAAGGCCGGCTTGTCCTGCTCAAAAGGCCGGCTTGCCCTGCTCAAAAGGCCGGCTTGTCCAGCTCAAAAGGCCGGCTTGTCCAGCGCTTAAGGCCGGCTTGCTTGTCGGCTCCTGCGTGTAAAGCGCTGCGGGTCATTTCTCGCATTTCCCAGTGTCACTGGGACGTGATCGAATTTATTGGTTTCTGTACATAACCTTGACACACACACACACACACAGGCAGGCATTCTAATCTGCTAAAGACAGCGAATGACTAGTAAACTGAAGCCTCAAGGTCTTACTTACGCCACGCAATAGAAAATATTGAGCCATGTATTGACATCGGCAACCCAATACAACCGCGTCAATAAGGCTTGCGTGCATCTTATGATCATTTGATGTATTGATTAACTTCAGATTGCGGCCTTTTGTTATGCTCTGTTCAGTTTGCGCTGTCATTTGGACATTTTAACAGGTGTCAATAATGTGTAAAGTTTTGCAGAAATGATGCAGCCCTATGGCGTGACCAAACTCGCACGGTTCAGATGTTGGAGAAGTGGCTGTTACGGCTGTGCATGTACACAAGCTCATTTCATGCATTTTTAAAATCCGATTATGTGATTGACAGGAGCCGCGGTATTTGGGTAAACAAATAAAATGGCTTTCCTGTATTGGTCTGATATAAACGCCTGGGTTTAATGCCGTTTCATTCACTGGGTTGTAATTGCACGTCGCGTTGCTTTGATTTATTCAGTGTCGGGGCTATCCTGCTGTCCTGCTCTACCTGCTGTCCTGCTGTCCTGCAGGGATTTGGCTCACATTGGCTTTTTGGTCGCTGGATACATTTGTAAACACAAATGCTGCAACTTGCAGCGTTTACAAATAACGTCCGATTTCGTTATTTCCAGCCGATATGTTTTTGTAATGCTGCAGGGAATGCGTTACTCTGCGTTGCAACACACTCAATCTCACACTCGCACATCAATGGCATCAGTGTTTTGCTCAAAGAGGTTTTTTTTAATCGCAACCGCAAAGTCCCAAGTCATTTGCGGTCACCTCTTTCTTACATCCCGGACCAGCTTCAAACACTGGCTTCCAAGGTGCCTCTGTCACCGCTCTCCTTCCAAATGAAACTTAATTTAATTTGGACGGAGAGCGGTGGCGATGGCAGACAGTTATTTGGAAAAGCATGCTTCTTGGCATCGGTGCACTTCATTCGGTGCTTGTGCGTGTGTGTGGTCGCTGTTCAGAGCTGAGCCGGGCGCTGAAGGCGCTTTTTGCGGATCGGTCAGTCCACGGCGATTATTGACGGTCGACGGTAGCGAAGTCATTTGTAGAGGGAAACTGAACCGAGTGCGCCACGCTGTTGCTGACAAGCCCCCCCCGCTTTAGTGAGATTTAGAGCGAGTTGCGTGCAGTGAGGGCTAAATCACGCCGTGGCCTCGGATAGCATTGAGGCAATCTGCTTGCCCGCTGATTGGTTTTGCTGTAAAGAGGAATGTGCGGAATGTCCATGGCTTTGGATTCCCGTGCAGGGCAGCGCGATGTTGTGTTGATTGTACCGTCACCGTCACGCCATGGACCCGTGAGTCAAACTCCCGAAATGTGCTGAGTTTGAAGGAAGGGTCCGAACACAACACGGCAGAGGGGGACACGACAGAGAACGCAATTGTTTAAAAAACGCCAAAGCTGTGTGTGTGTGTTCCCGGACCAAGGTCAATCACATTTTCACTTATCTCCTGCATAGAACTCCGCTGCGGATTCGATTTCTGGAATTGTATGGGGGGGACATGTTTGTAATGGGCCTTACATTAGAAAACGATTTTTGAACCAGTGCTGGGTCAGGGTCAGTTTTGCCAGAGTTAGGGACTTGAGTCTAGCTCTGCACGCTAAATCGCTTTCTTGTCGCGTCGAGATCATGGGTTTGAAACTCGGTGTCGGCTGAACCAACTCCGTTACATATATTTATTCTGCCCACCCCAACTGCAATTGCTCACGTCTCATATATATATATATATAACTATTTTTTTGCTTCAGCACAGAGGCCGCTGTGTCACGATCAATTCAAGCAATTAATTAATCCTCAATCCCAGTGCCATTCCGGAAAACATATCAACTGTACAAGCATCAAGGTTTTCATCACTGCTCAGGTACAGTGCAGATTAAAGACTTGGATGTCTTCGGTTCCTTCTCCGCACCTCTAAGCAGGACACCGTCTGTAATACGCGTGTAAAAAAGCACAGCCAACAGGGGAACTCACTGGTCTCTCCGCCTACCTCCGTGCGAAAAAGTTCCCAAAGATTTGGCCTCCAGGACTATAGGCGCTGCGTGTGGTCACTAAGGCTGGACGAAAACAGGGCGGCATGTAGTATAATGGTTAGGGAACTGGACTTGTAACTCAGAGGTTGCAGGTTCAATCCCCAGGTGGGACCCATCTGCCGTTGTACCCTTGAGCAGGGTACTTAACCTGAATTGCTTCAGTAAAAATATCCAGCTGTATAAATGGATTGTATGTTAAGAAATGTAAACTGTGTAAGTCGCTCTGGATAAGAGCGTCTGCTAAATGCCTAAAATGTAAAATGTACGAAAACGCACGAGCGCTCGTGTCAGAACGGAGCTCGCCACTCACCGGAGACAACATGCGTGCTGTTAGACAGCCGCCCCCTCTACAGCGCTGCACACAACGTGAACCGCTGTAACGGAACCGGAACCGTGAATTTCGCTGTCACGATGCGACTTCCAGTCTTCGACTTGCCACTTAACACTGGTCCCCAAGCGCCGGTTTCAGCGGGCAGGGTGTGGCGCTGGGTTTTGCATACCCCCCAGTCTCTGCCTCTGCGCGTTCCCATGCGGAACTTTGCATGGCCCTTTTAACTCCCAAAGTAAGGCCACTGGAGGAAAGCCAGTTGGAACGGCCTCTGAATTATGTCGGTGTTCCTGCTTTTCGGTGTTGGATTGATGGATTGGTCGTTGGGACCGTTTTGTACACGGACCTAGACCCGAATAGCGAAAACAACATTTGCTGACTTGGGTGAAAGCAAATCTGGAATTTGGGTAGTAAGATGCCAAGTTATTCATTAATATGCTGCCGTTTTTAGTAATGCCATGGCCCAACTGTTGGTTATTCGAGGTTATCCTTTTGAAGGCTGAGTGACACGAGTAAGGACCAATGGTGTTAGCGATACAGTTTGCCAGCTTGTCCATGCACTGGATTACTTTAGTTGTGGTAGAAAAATAGCCTAGACCTGCAGCATGCGTTGTTGTTCAGGAACTGTGTAAGTTGAGTACGCTGTCTTTATTTCTGACGGTGCTATCATTCTCCTGTTCTTACGTTGGCATTTTTTTGTCCAATTGATTTGTGCCAAGTGTATGCAGAGCGCGATGGAATTGAATGAGGTTTTCAGGTCACGCTAAAGCAGTTGCTGGTGCTTCTGAACACCGATCTAGAAGTTTCTGTTTTTACTGGGCCGGAATCTCCCCCGATGTAATCCTTATTCTAAATGTAAAATGGTCCCTTTGATGTTATTAAAAAAGCACAGCGTCATATCTTTACGCCGTACCTTGAAGATGCGGTCTGTGCCTCGCTCGCTTGTGATATCGATAACCTTTCAGGTTCCAGCGGTTGCCATTTAACCCGTCTGATCTGTCAGCGATTGGCACGGAGTGTGAAAGGTTGCCTCGTTTTTGACGCAAAGGTCAAAGTTGGACAAAGGTCGAGCAGCCTTTTCTCCTCTTTAATGTAATTTCTGTGGAAAGACCCATGCAAAGGGCAGATGAAGCGGCTGCAATTAGCGGAATCTCCAGAACAGCCACGCAGCGTTTCAAGTGGGCCGACCCTCTCAGGATAGCGCTGCTGTTAGTACTCTCCTTCGCAGTGCCCGTTCACATCTGTGAAATAAAGCTTTTATGGCTCTTTCCTGACTTTTGGCTTAACAAATGCTTGTCATTAAAAGTTTTTATGTGTACATATAAAATAATAAAAACAACGAAACAAAAAAACTGCATACACACACACACAGTGGCGATGTTTACCGCGGGTGCAGGGGGTGCATTTGCACCCCCTACTGTTGGGATGAAAATATTACAATTTTCAAATCAATGTCAAAAAACATTTAAAAGAAAATGATTTCTCCCCATCGCACCCCCTGTTTTAAAACCCTAAAATCGCCACTGCACACACATACCAGTGTTAATTCTGTATGAGTTTGGATTTGCTCCAGTCTGGAATTAAGCAATGTCAATTAAGCGATTAAGCACAGTCATGGCTAAGGGGGCTTTAACCCGTCCATCCCTTAGCTGTGATTTTATTCACCATAAAGCACAGACTCGAGTGCCTTTGCTTTTATGACACGGTTACTACACATTTAAAACAATCACAAGGACTTTGTTTCATTAAAAACATCAGTGAATGAATTAGGTTTTATCTTTCCGCCAGAGTATATAGTACCTCGGCAGGGCAAACAAGAAATGGTTGCTGTGCAAAAATAAACATGCCACCATACTGACAGTTGAGTGTGGAGCTGTGTAGTGTGGAGCTGTGTAGTGTAATGGTTAGGGAGCTGGACTTGTAACTGAGAGGTTGCTGGTTCGATTCCCAGGTGGGGGCACTGCCGTTGTACCCTTCAGTAAAATATCCAGCTGTATAAATGGGTTGCATGTAAAGAAATGTAAGTTGCTCTGGATAAGAGCATCTGATAAATGGCTAAAATGTAAATGTAAATGTGGAGCTGGTTTGCTAATATCAGCCCGAGTTTGGCTAGTGGTAGACTGGTTATGTATCTACATTACTTACTAGAGAGCTAGCTACAACACTATAACACTTCTAGAGTGGTATCTAGCTTGTACGTTTTGCAAGTCCGCAAATAAACGGTCTGCAGGACTTTTTTTGCTTTCTGTTTTGCAGTGACTATTTTGCTTTCTCTCAACAGCAGCATGATAGCCTCGCCCCGATTGTCCGCTGGCAGACCGCTGTAGCAAGCTAGCCGGCTGTGTCAAGTGAAAAATGCGTTTTGTGTTTAAAAGTAACCTTAAAACTGTCCATGCTGTCAGAGGCTGCAGTTGCACTCTTGATAATGTTTCCTCTGTTCTGCTTTTGTAATAATATTGGTGCTGAGTGATGGCATAAAAAAAGGTCAGATGATCACGTGATAGGTCATATCTCACAGGTGTCACTGTACCGGGGGATGGAGCACGGCTTTGAACGCCTCTCGGCCAATGGCAACGCTCGGTCGGATCTCCCCGTTTTTTTTTTACAATGGAGGTTAAGTATTGTGTCGGAAGCCGACACAAATTCCTCCTTGAAGCTTATCTCGATCGTATAAATATTTATTTTCCAAGGCCAAGCCGCACACAGTCGATGCCCCCCCCCCCCTGCCCCACCCTCCCCCACTTCCTCCCTCATTCACCTGAAGGCGTAGGTGCAGGCATTATGGCCGTAACCGTAGCCGTCCAGATTCAGTGTCCCTGGTGTGAATAATAAACAGTGCGGGCCGCGCGGCGGCGGTTGGGGATCGTGTTGCGGGACTTGTTTTCAGCTGCAGAGCTCAGGTTACGTGTTCCTCTCCTCCTCCCGCCCCCTCCTCCCGTCCCCCCTCACATGACCTGACTCCCCAGGGAGGGTCCAGGCGCTGCAGCACTTTCTCTGTCACGGCACAGAGGAGCGCGGGCCTGGCTATCGCCCACTCAGAGATGTGATGAGAGGATGGCTGATGTGCTGATTTGCAGCCCCCTCCAGCCACACAGGTCTGTGCCCACAGGTAACCCCCTCCAGCCATGCAGGTCTGTGCCCACCCCCCTCCAGCCACACAGGTCTGTGCCCACGGGTAACCCCCCCCCCTCCAGCCACACGGGTCTGTGCCCACGGGTAACCCCCCCCTCCAGCCACACGGGTCTGTGCCCATGGGTAACCCCCCCCCCCGGCCAGGCTGGCACGAGCTGTGTGACCCAGTGCCGGCCCACTGCTGAGCTCTCGCGCGTGATATCACACTGAACGCTTTTGCTTAGATAAACTTCCTGGACTTCATCTCGGGCAACGGCGGCTGAGATTTTTACCCCCCCCCACACAAAACTTAACTCCAGTTAGACCTCACATGCCCCTGTAACGATGGCTCCTTATTCACATAAACACCACGCTGTATATCCTTAAAATAGACAAGCAGGGGCCTCCGATAGCGTAGCGGTCTAATGCGCCCGTATTGGCTGGTCCTTTACGAGTGTGAGCTGCCTATCACGGTCGCGGTTCAAAAGCAGACTGTACCAGACCGGGCCTGGTGGGAAGCCCTGATCAGTGGTGGTGTTTGGCTTTCTGCCCCAGGGGGAGGTGGGGGGGGGGGTGGAGGTTAGCCGAGTTCGCTGAGAAGTGTGGGGGGCAAATCAAAATAAATAGAGGGTATAATTGGCCACTAAAAAACAGGAAAAAATCTGAAATAAATAAACAAACAAGCAGGCAACGTAACATAAACGTCATTAAACGCAAATACAATATCACGAAGGTACCTACTGGTTACGGAAAAGGAAAGGCAATGTTTCAAAACTGAAAAGCAACCGCAAAACCCCGAACGACGTGCTTCCGTCATGACATCTCCAACAACGTGAAGGAGAAAGACACCCAAACACACGCCACACGCTCTTTCACTCCTGTGTAGGGAAAAAGTGTGTTTAGCCTGCAAGTGCTCAATCTTCTTATTTTGCCATTGGAACAGGATCTCACAGCCCTGGCGTTCATCGAACACCTAGCTACGCCTTTCTGACCTCCGCTCAAACTCGGGTCGAAAAACCCATTGATCGCACGGGAGGTCCAATCACCAGCTATCATCTACAGGTCAGAAGGACCAATCACCTGCAGGCGAAACAGGACAACGGAGACCCTGGAAGCCTCTGAACCCTCGTGGTGTTTAATTGTGACGATAAAGTAACGAGCTCTGTAAGAGGGGAGGGAAGCCTTCTCTCAGCATGGCTCAGTGGGCAGCCTGTGCCAGCTAAAGCCTGCGTTCTGGCAGACTGTAATATTCTTTGAGTTTTTCTGAAGGGCGGGGGTGGGGGGCAGACGAGGACAGGGATATTCACTGGAGGGCATAACTAATCACAGAGCATAAAAATAAAAGCGCTTGATGTTGGTGACAGCACTATCCACAATTACAGTGCAGCAGCATTACCGCATTCGGGCTTCACCATTTCTTAAGTGTATACCGTGCTTCTGGCACACATTTATTTTATTGGACACAACTACAGAAAGTGAAAACCTATTTTCTAGTGCGAGTAACAATCTGGAGAAGTTTGTTTTGTTCTGTGCTGTTTTTCCGTTCCTGTATGCACACACCTGCGCATTTTTTCATTACAGGCATTTAGCAGACGCTCTTATCCAGAGCGACTTACACAGTTTACATTTCTTTGCAATCCATTTATACAGCTGGATATTAACTGAAGCAATTTATGTTAAGTACCTTGCTCAAGGGTACAACAGCAGTGCTCCACCTGGGGATTGAACCTGCAACCTTAACGTTACAAGCCCAGTTCCCTAACCATTATACCACACATTCCCACAAGCCGCTCCTACACGCCTCACACACACACACCCCCATGCTCTGTGAGATTGAGCCCGTTGGACCCCTGGATGGAGCCAGGACCACCTGTTCAGTCCAGTTGGCCTTGATGATCTTGCCCAGGCACAGGCCATGGTGACAAGGAATATGATGGAAAGAAATGCCTGGCTGTTAACTCAGGTGGATTCGGCTGTTCCAAGGATGAGGACTAGCTTCCGCAGTCATCTGCCTCACTCCCGCCCCTCCACACATCTCCACACAGCCCCTGCATGCTCAATATCCTCAAGCGCAGGTTCATTTGCTTGCTGGAGATCCAGTCTGCTTCATTTGTCTGTCTGTAATGAGTCTGAAGTGCTGTTCTCACAGCTTTTGTGTGGCAAAGTGAGTCATAAGTGGTGGAGGCAAAAGGTTGTCCAGTCTCCAGGGAATCCATAATACTTTGCAAGGTTTTGCATGAATATTCATGGAGGAGTCATCTGTTGAACAGTTTTTTTTTTTTTTTTTTTCAATTGTAATTTATTTTAATTTTAACTGGTGACCGGAACTCATTTGTCAGGACAGGAAGTTGATTCATCTCGCCAGAGGTGAATGGTCTCTGGTCTCCTGGTCCAATCGCAGCAGGGATTCAGGCTTTCGAGCCTCCGATGGAGGGCCAGGAAAGCCGTCGGAGAGCGGTGGGCGCTTCCACGGATTTGCCATTTCGTTTCCCCCGTTTAAAATCCTCCGCTCGCGATCACCGAATTGCCCACCGTGAATGCGGCTGGCCATGTGGAGAGCCACGCACTTCTGCGGTCGTATCCCAGAGAGGTTTTGCGAAGGATTAGGTTTGGGACTCGAGCACCATTGACATGCATGCGTGGCACTGGAAAGCAGCACTTAATGGCCTGCGTTGTTTCACGGAAGTCGCTCGCCATCAAAAATGCATGTTCCACGCAGGCCAACAGCAGGGAGACCGCATTATATTCCATGTGTTTTTGCTCCAGGGCAGTTTTAACATGCTATTTTTAGTCCTCAGTGAAATGTTGATGTTCAACTTTCGATTGAAGCGTTTTTTCTCCCCACTCCTCCACTGGGCTGAGTTTGATGTGTTACAGCTGCCCTGTTGACAGCGATCGCGTTTTATCTTCCTGCTCAGAGTCTGAGTCTGATTTACATTTCGGATCGCACCCCTCCCCGTTCCAGTCCTGCGCCCCAGCAGGCAGGCGGCGTGCTGGTAAACCGAGTCGCTCGCCAGGCGCAAGAACAGCGTCCTCCTCCTCCTCCTCCCCTCTCTCCACGCAAAGCCCCAATTTGCAGAGCGAGGAAAAACAGCTCCTTTAAACGGTGTCTTCAGCGGGTGTTGTGAAATCCCCCTGCTTCTGTCCTGAATTTTAAGCAGTTCTTCAGCAACTACAATTACTGTATTACCCTCCGCTTCCCGACGAGAAGGGCCCTGGCAGAGCACAGTTAAAATGTGTATTGGTTTATTACTCGGGGTAATCCAGACACATTAGTGCACAAGGCTCCTCGTAATGGATTTCCACCTCTGGCTTCCGCCGAAAGGGCGGCGGGCCCGGCAGCTTCACCTCTTTAACTGGCAGCTTCACCTCTTTAACTGGCAGCTTCACCTCTTTAACTGGCAGCTTCACCTCTTTAACTGGCAGCGCGCTCTTCTCCTGTCCGCGCTGCTGGGTGTCCTTTCAGCTGTAACGGCAAATTCTGAAGTCTTGTGCAGCGGTGTTAAAAAGTACAGGGCCTCCCGGGGGGATCTCGCGGTTACAACGCTCGACGCTGGCCACTGCGACCGGGGTTTGATTCCACCGGCCGCACCAGAGTCAGCTCTGGCTGGGAGTGCCACTAGGGGGCGGCAGTTGGCTGTCCGCCCCAGGGAGTGGGGAGGGAAGCCGACATGAGTTCGCTGCGTATAGGAGTGGCTCTAATGGACCGGAGGTACGGTCAACAGCTTGGCGAGTGCCGGCTCGGAGGAGGCGGTACTTCGCCTTTGTCACTGCTGGTCTCAGGACTGCAGCAGCGAACTCAGAATGCGAGCGGGGGATTGACATGAGAAGGAGAGGGTGTAATTGGCTACTAAATTGGGAGAAAATGTGATAAAATCAGAAACAAATTCTTAATAATTTATATATTTTTTTCAGTTCAAAACCTGGAGAGCACCTAACGCCTCATGCAGGTGTGTTCCTGCGGAGTATTATGGGGTGCACGCAGAAAGCACAGGCATTGCTTCAGGGGCAGGATTTACGGACCGGAAAACCTCTGGGGGACGGAGAGCTTATTTACTCCACGGTTCTCTCACCCTAATCCCCAGGCAGATAGGATCCCAGGGGCCCGCTGTTTGCATGACTCTTTAATGGCACGCCGACAGGTCCTTCACCAGCCAAATATCAAATATCAGAGCAGCAGTCCTCCTGTGTTACCGGTCCCGTGGTGTTTGTTTGCTTTCCCGTGCTCCGAAGCCCACCTTCGTTTTTAGAGGACGCGAGCCGCGATGCGACAGCGTGACCTACAAAAGACCGGAGGCTTTGTCTGACCAGAGGTGGCGAAAACCTTTCCATCAAGCGTTTCCACAACAACCGTCACCAGGTGACATCGGCGTGTTCCGTGTCCCGCGATCATTATCGCCGCGCTCGCTGTGCATGAGAAACGAATAGCTACGTGCGGAGCTGATGTCTTTTGAGTGATATTCATGTCGGAAGGTGAGGTTACACGAAGCAGTCAACAGGGCGCATGGCACCTGAGCGATCTCAGCGCGGTCCGGAACAGTGTGGGCTGCAGGACGTATGCAAAGACTTGTTCGCAGTCAAAGATGGTGAGATTAAAACGATTTTGAAAGCCAAATCGTTGCGTCTGGCGTGCGCCAGGGGCGACCGGGCTGCGTGCTGCACCTCTGGGCCCTGAGCGATCCGTCCTACGCAGGACTGTGTGAACCGAAACCCAACAGGTAGCTAAAGATCCCTGGCACACGCTGTCCTCAGTTATTCTCCTCCTCAACTCTCCTGGAGTTATGCCAAGCCCGACACAGTCACAGGTGGGGAGGACATCCCACACCCGCTCTCATTTCACTCACCCGTGCACTGCCCACAGTAACTAACCCAGCCGCTCAGAGGAACGGTGCCTCCGCGCACAGATTCAATAAGGGTAGCGTGCGTTTTAGGAGGGTCGTTCGTTGAGTCATTACTAGTTTCAGAAGGGTCGTTTGACTCATTACTAGTTTTAGAAGGGTAGTTCGTTCACTCATTACTAGTTTTAGAAGGGTCGTTTGACTCATTACTAGTTTTAGAAGGGTAGTTCGTTCACTCATTACTAGTTTTAGAAGGGTCGTTTGACTCATTACTGTGCCCCTAATGCAGAGGCTGTGGTTTTACAGGTTACAGTGCGATTGTGTGCAAAAGGTGACATTTTAGTCTTATTAAGAAATTTCTCCTTGTATGCCACGCTCCTCTGGACTTTATTTGGCCTACATGCCGAAGAGTGTTGTGTGCAGCAAGGCTCCACGTCGGTCACAAACTGACCTGCAGTAGGAGTCATTGATAAACACTCATTGCAATATGGCCAAAAGGTTTTCTTGGTTGGAGGTAGCGGATCGCTCAACGTAAGAACGCAGTTTAAAACCGCACGATTGCCATTGGCTACAAAAGCATGTTTTTGAATGTTCTAAACGGCCACAATATGGGGTATAACTGCTGAGGTCGCACGTCACTTCCACCTCCTATCGTTAAAGTGGATTCCCTGGAGCGCCAGTCAGTTGACCTTTAACCCGGAGTAAACCTTACCTTGAAAGTACTGAAGAAATGTCCCCTCAGGTGAAACGGAAAAGGAGGAGAAGAAAAGCGACACATCGTTTTGAGTTATTTGTATTTTACACGAAAATAACCTTTCGGTTTTACCCTTGAATGAGTCGTAAGCCTTCCACCCGTATAAACGGTGTGGCACTTCCTTTTGTGGTCAACCGAGATCCTTTGCTGTTTTGTGTTTTGGCCAGGATAAACAAACCTGCCTGCTGGCGGTAAGCGTCGGTGGTAATTATAAAGTAAAAGTCTTGGCAACGTGCGTTTTTCTCCCGGCTGACAGGAATGGAAGAGGGGGGGGGAGGGGGAAGAACACAAAAGCATTTCTCTGCTCATTATTCTTGCTGCAAATTTTGAAGAGAGAGAAAAAATAAAATAAAATCACACCTCAAATTTTCTGCGTCCTTGCGCGCGCCATCACGCTTTGTAGTCGGGCTTGAAACGAGCCGGGGTACTCGACGAATACAATCATCTGTCGCCCTGCCACGCCGTGACATCTGCTCGTCTTTCAGTACGGCGGGAAGCGGCAGCGCTCGTGCTGTCTCCAAAAACAAAATCATCTACCTTGTGTCTTATGAATAATTTAGCTGGCCAACCTGAGGGGGTTTTTGCAAAAACACAGTGAATGAACATGCCCAGTATTAGCTGGCAGAGAACGGCGGCGCAGTGTTGCATGGTATTGCAACATGCACAATTTCAGGGGCTGGGATGCCAAGTGTGGGGAGGGGGAAGGAATGCGCCATCGCAGTCTGTTGTCACTGCAATTGGTCCATCTTTGACACTTAATAGCTTCCCCCCTCCCCCCGTTAGTAGGGTCCCTTGTCATGCACCGCCGTAGCGGGCTGAGCGGGAGCGTCCCAGTGGCAGGAGCGCGGGCGGAGTGAGTGAGGAAGGGGCTCGCGTGTGTGATTAACGCGCCTTGCAGATGTTGGTTTACACGCGACGGAGGGCTTCCTGAAACAGACTGCAGTCTAGACAGCCTGGCTGCACCGCACCGCACCGCCGCTTTGATCCGCGATTAAAACCCGGCGCTGGAGAATTTATCATCTTCTCCTTTTCGGTCTTCTGTTGCTTTGTCATATTTATTTTTGCATTTTCTTGTCACGTATGCCTCTGTTTTGTATCACTTACTCACACACACACACACGCACACACACACATACACACACACACACACACAGACACACACACACACACACACACACACAACCCCCGATTGAAAGAAAAAACAACAACAAAAGAAATCTCCTCTCTAGCCCAGAGCCCAAAAGGATGTGTGCTGGAGATATGAGATCTGTTCATAAGCAGCTGCGTTGATTTGTGCCCATTAAAGGATAATAAATTGGTGGAGTGGGAGTCGTTCCCACCCATCACCGATAACGCATAAAGAGTATAACGGCTCTTTTGGAACTGTGTAAATATCACATGCGTCAAAGCTGCCAGTATTTTTTTTTTTTCTTCTTTTCTTCTTACATTTACAGTAACCTTTGAGTTGTCTTTTATCCGGTTGTTTTTAATTAAGTGGCAAATGAGTGGTGTGCGTGAGACAGGAAACACGCTTTCTCCCTTTGTCTGTGGGCCCACTTTTCTTCTGAAGGAAGGAAGTGGTAAAACAGCTTGTTCTTTTTGTGTGCGTCTTTTTGCTCGCCTCAAACCGGTTGCGTGTAGAGGTTGGCAGCAGAACTGTGTTATTTATGGCGGCCGCTCCGGGCTTTCACCTTTCACACAAATATGTTGTTTTCCTCGCCGAAAGGAAGCGGTCATTAAGGAACAGGTCCCGGCCCAGTCTGGCTTCTGCGACCTGTTTTTCTCCACCATTGTTCGCAGATTTTGATGAACTGGAACTCAAGTTGTTGAAGGTATGAGTCTCTTGACTGGAAAGAGAAAGAGAGAAAGAGCCAAGAGAGTCCAGCCCAGTTCTCCTGGCTTTGTGGGGTTTCTGGGTAGAATGTTGATTCACTTCGTTCGCTGAGTGGATTGTTTGATTGTCTGTACTGTGGGTAACAGGAGCGCCTGCCCTGCGGCAGTGGCTCAGTGGTTTAGCGACACGCGCTGGCAAGCGGAGGGTTGCTGGTTCGAATCCCAGGAAGGCCAAAACTAAAAAACAATGAACTGGAAACCGGAGGGATGCTAGTTCATTTCCCGGGGCACTGCTGAAGTGAGGATACTTCAGAAGATCGGCGATAATCAGAGTAGGGTTGAAATTAGACATGTATTATTATCATTCAAGTATTTGTTGTGCAAATTTAAATTTTTAGATAAAGGCCTTTCCAAAGGTTGCAAAGAAAGGCGTAGATGCATTGTGGGTAAAGAGAAAAACATCCTTGCACAATACCGTTTGTTTGTCTTGTTGACCTGCTTGTTGTATTTGTTTTTGTGATGCGGCGCTGTAGTAAACAGCATTTTCAACAAGACTACAAGAGTTCTCAGTCAGTCAGAAAAGCTCCCTGGCAGCCATCGAAGGCCCAGTAATTGCTTACAAATAACAGCTGTTCGCTTTTGACAAGCTCGGCAGTAAAGCACAGCCAATCGCAGGAAAATATGAACCAGGTCGTTCACTTTTATCTCCATCAAATCTCTCTGAACCTCTGGCTTTCACTAGCCGATTCTGACGTTCACGAAGGGTTAAACCCCCCCGCCACCTAACAGCCCTTTCCTGCAGAATGTCGTGTAGAACTGCGCGGGTCGGCATGAGACCGGAGTGCGGGTCCGGCGGGTGTACAGAGATCAGCGTCCCAGCGATCAGCGGCCCAGCGATCAGCAGCTCGGCTGAACTGGAGACCCATACGGCCGCTGGGCATTCCAGCGCGGATTAAGGGATTGTGTTCTCTTGGGCTGTGCCGATGGAAAGACTGCAGCCTTTGTGGCAATTACACTCTCTCTTTTCATGTCAATCGCCCCCTCGTATTGTGAGTTCACTGCCATAGCCCTGAGACCGGCAGTGACAAAGGCGATGTACCTCCGGTACTCCAGAGCCACTCCTATACGCAGCGAGCTCATATCGGCTTCCCTCCCCCCTCCCTGGGGTGGACAGCCAATTGCCGCCCCCTAGTGGCACTCCTGGCCAGAGCCCATACTGGTGCTACCGGTGGAATCGAACCCCCGTCGCAGTGGCCAGCGTCAAACGTTGTAACTGCGAGGCCACCGCACACCTTCACGGAAACCAACAAGAGTGTCTCTCTGTCTCCCTCACTCCTGCGTCTCCTCTCTGTCTCTTGAGCGTGGGCCCTTTGACGGCTCCCGATTGGATGTGATTTTGGGCGCCTCCTTCCCTCCCTTCCCTCTTCCTCTCCCGCCACACGGTCGGCGGTAATGCGATTACCCGCGGAGGGAAGGCAATATTCTCGACACGGTAAAGCGCTGATGCGTTATGTAATGTCGGGCCCCCTGAAAAGGTATTATGGGATGGCGTTTCCGTGTGCCGCTGGAGGCCGGGGGTTGTGCTCGTCGTGCGAGTAACACGATCTGGCTCCGACTCAGCAGCAACCCAGCAGCAACCCCCCATCCTGGCATCCAGGGCGGAGCTGCTCCCCAGTCACCTCTCTCACCTCCCCATCTCCCCCCCCCCGCCCCACTCCGCTCCGCAAAAAGGAAACAGGAAATTATCAGAGTTTGATAAACAATGTGTGGCTAACGCCTTATAAACAATCCACTTAAAGTCATTTCCCGTCAATTATTATTTGATTCCCCCTCTTCGGCGCCTACATGGAAATGTACATTTGCTGGACAATTCGTGGGCATAATCGTTTTCCGTGCCAGAGAGGAAATTGTTCAGCTAATCCAAAAAGGGGAAGAGGTTAAAGAGTGCCGCGCGCTGAACTGTTGAAGTGGTCGTAAGTGCCTACGGCAGCCGACCACCTCCCGCCCCCAGTACACCCCTTCCTCATTGGGCTGCCTGTTGCCAGGCAGGAAATGTGGCCTCTTGATCTCCTGTGTGATGGCCAAAGTGTTAAGCACCAGTTTGCCAAAGGCGAAATCTAACCAACAGCGCAGCGAAACCGTAAAAAAAATAACCCGCAAGCACATTTCAGTAACGCTGTTTACGCCTCGGTCACCTGCCGCGATTTGATGAGCGTGTGGAAAAACAGCTGACTTTGATTGGCTCGTTTAAACCTCGGGGGGAGAGGGGGGGGGGCAGCTGTGCGTTTCTGGGTCGTCGTCGTGTGTGGTGACAGCGGCTCGTTGACGAGCGAGTGGCCCCCCCAGCCAGAGGTGTGTGGTGACAGCGGGCTCGTTTGACGAGCGAGTGGCCACAGTGACCCCAGCCAGAGGTGTGTGGTGACAGCGGGCTCGTTTGACGAGCGAGTGGCCACAGTGACCCCAGCGAGGACGCGCGGCGGCTGTCTCCCTCGCACCACGCCTCAAAGACGCCGCTCGGAGATGAAGCGTCCGGCACGTCGCCTTTGAACAGCGCAGCGCAGCGCCCGTCTCTGAAGAGCTCTCCCTGTCACACGCTCACGGGAGGAGTGCGCCAGGGGGAAGATGCAAGTCGTCTTCAGCCTTCTCCTCTCTCTCTCTCTCTCTCTCTCTCTCTCTCCCCCCCCTCTCTCTCTCTCTCTCTCTCTCTCTCTCTTTCTCTCTCTCTCTTTCTCTCTCTCTCTTTCTCTCTCTCTCTCCTCTCTCTCTCTCTCCCCCCTCCCCCTCTGACGACAGTGTGGCCAGCTCGGGGAAATCACTCAACGCTGGCAACCGTTCAAACAACTTCCCTTTCGCTTGAGTCTCGGCCCCCCAGTAATGAGCCACATTAAGAGACAATGGCCAGGCTCTCCTCGGTACAGGAGGCATAGTTCAAATGGCCGTGCTGCATCTTCTGATGAGCCTGTGAGTCGCTTCACGGTGATCCAGTGGCCTTGCTCTATTTCTCTGTGTGTTCTCCTCCACGGAGGCCTAACCGCTGTTTGTGGTTGGTGTGGAAGCTGTCCATCGAGTTGCCCCGCCCCCGTTTCCCCACACACAGCGCTCTCTATGTCCGCGGGCAGCAGGAAGAAGGCCCCGCTGTTGAGTCCGAGCAGCTCAGTCAGCACATTGAGGAGGTCAGGGGACCATCGGGAGTTTGTGAAGGAGAACAAACGGGCCCATTCTGGTGAAGCGCTTTGTCCATTCACTGACGAAGGACCCTCCCACACATCCACCTCACTATGTTTTGTACGTTTTAAATTACATATGCCCTTTTTGTAACCTGCTCAGCGCCTTGCCGGTGAAGTAAAATGAAGTCAAGGTGGGGGGAGGAGGGGCTGTAGTTTGCGTTGATGGCGTTGGTGAGAGTGCGTGTGATTAACGATTCACCTCGCCAGATCAGCCACCTCGTTTTACAGGGCGGGCAGTTTGACCCTGCGTACGAGGTCGGCTCCCCTGTGACAGAAATGTGGGCAGATCCCCCTCCCCCGTAATCCTGAAGAAGAGCAACTCGTGTCTCCTGAGTCCATGTGCCCAAACTAATCCCCCGGATTTATCCCCCTGCCCGGGGCAATTAACAAATTAATTCCCAGAAATAATTTCCTCCGGCCGTGCGGCGACGCCAGCTTCCAGTAAACCTTTGTGTTTAATGAAGTGTTCTCTTGTATGTGTCGGGGCCCTGCGACGCCCTCCATGTTAAATGGATTGCTTTTCTCCCCCCTAGCAGAACCCTCTCTCTCTCTCTCTCTCCATTACCTAATGTGCTAATAAAGATGTCAGGGTGTATCTGGGCTCCGGGCAGGGCGCCCGCAGACGGAGCAGACACGCGTGGCAGAAGGCCTCTCCTCCGCGCCCGTGTGTCCACGCCCGCGAGCCAGCGACACTTCTGTGCGCCGCCGCGGCGTCTTGGCTCCCGGGCGTCTCGGTTCTGACACGCTCGGGACAGCGGGCGGCGGCGGCGAGCGCGCGGGCGAGCAGGCGGGGGCGAGCGGACGCCAGGGCCCCCAGAGGGGAGAGTCTGTCGGGTCCAGACTCCGCAGGTTCTGCGTAATTGTCCCGTCTGCCTCCGGCTGGCAGGCCCCGTGAACCCGGCTTGCGTGAGCGGGGGAGGTCATCTACAGGCTAATGCCCTGTTTACTCCAATCAGAGCCTTTTGTCTTTTTATTTACAAGGTTCACTTGATGACATGTTTGCTTTGTTTCTGTGTTTTTGCTATTAGGGAGTGGCTGTGCTAAATTGGGCAGTGTCACCTCTGGGGAAAAGTGGGCGAGTTATTTAACTGACCGTCACTCGGTTTTAGTTTAAGAATCACCTCCTGTATAACTGACGCTGATGTTTTTTTGTTTTCGAGGTTACAGGAGCATCCAAACCAGCTTCCCCTCCATATTTTAATGAGAACATTGGTGTCAGGCCTCAGTGACGCAGTAAACTTGCGTCCAAGGAAGTTACCACACTTTCGAATGTGGCCTAACATCGAACCCGGCGCATTCCGTCACAGGCAGCACATTTCTTCCGCTTCACACTTCCACACACGCTCCCCTTAATGGAGCGGTTAACAAGCGGCGATGCGATTGGCTGTGCCACCGGCCTTGTGTCTGCTAAATGCTTAAAATGTAAATGTAAATGTAATGTTGTGTGACATCACAATCCAAATCTGATTGGCCCCTGCTCCCTCTCCCCTCTCGTCAGAGGCCACACCCACACATCACAATCCAAATCTGATTGGCTCCCGCTCCCCCTCCCCTCTCGTCCGAGGCCACACCCACGCATCTGCAGTCCGCACTAAAACGAGAGGGAGGGACGAGCCCTTGTCCCGATCTATCATTATAATGGATAATTGCAGTTGTGTAGTCATCACTGGTAACAGGCCAATAATGTGATTCATTTGTCATAACCAGGGAAACAGCAGTGGCTTGCTTACCTCAAATAATACAGTTTCATAAATCATATCATGTTCACTTTCAAATAGGAAGAGATTACAATGCAGTTGTTTGGGTAATTACCCTTTACGATTTCGATTAGGGTCCTAGATTTAAATGGTTCTATCAACAAAATGTTTTTGCCGCTGAGGTTTTCTTGTGTTTTATGACGGACGTGTTTGTGTTCAGAGGAATCCTGCCGTTTATGAAGGACTGCAGCCCGGCTGAATGTGCGGGACTGTGCCTTCAGCCTCTGAGTCTGATGGTGCTCTGCTTCTGTTCCCAGTTCTGGGCTCCTGTGCTGTCTGCTGATGTCACCACACGTTTGTGTTGCCTGGTGATGTCACCACACGTTTGTGTTGTCTGGTGATGTCACCACACGTTTGTGTTGCCTGGTGATGTCACCACACGTTTGTGTTGCCTGGTGATGTCACCACACGTTTGTGTTGCCTGGTGATGTCACCACACGTTTGTGTTGCCTGGTGATGTCACCACACGTTTGTGCTGTCTGGTGATGTCACCATACGTTCGTGTTGCCTGGTGATGTCACCACACGTTTGTGTTGCCTGGTGATGTCACCACACGTTTGTGTTGCCTGGTGATGTCACCACACATTTGTGTTGTCTGGTGATGTCACCACACGTTTGTGCCGGTGTGAAACTCAAACGTGAGAAGTGGCCTGCTTAAGAGGATACGAGCACACACAATGGTTCTTTAAAAATAAACTTGTGTTGAACTGTTTGTGATTTAGATTTTTGTTGAAAGAGAAAGTGACAATATTCTTGTAAAAGCACGACGTTATGGAGCTATAGCCCAAGGTAAACAAGATGGGTGCCGGTCTGGCTAGTCGCACACCCACGGTCGACGAAAACATTTCACATTTTTCCGTCTCCGCAGCGTTTGTGGCCGAGCCTGCGTGACGGGTTTCGCGGCTGTCACGCCCCCGGGGGCTCTGAGCGTTTTGTTTTTCCCTCCGCCTCCGCCGATCAGCCCCTCTCACAGCGCGTGGGCCTAACGCTGACGACACACCCAGCCGGGACAGCCCCGTCTCACCTGCAGCCCCACAGCGAGTCTCTGAGGAGCCACAGGCATCGCCCTGATGGTGGTGGTGGTGGTGGTGGTGACGCCGATGATGGTGACCAGGAACAAGGTCTCATTTGTCGCGCCGGTCAGCAGAAAGCTTTATTCAGGTTGATTTACGAAGCGCAGGAGATGATTACAACAACGCGGCTCAAAAGCAGAATCCTAAACGGCGACCCTTAAAGCACAACTCATACGTAAAGGAATTGAGCGCGGTGAATGAGACCTGTTTTAAAGATTGATGAACAGTATCTGCAGGAGGAGAGAGAGGGAAGGGGAAAACCTGTAGACTTCTGCTTAAATAAAGTGTGATGTGTAAATTGTGATGTATACATTGCACTGCCTGTGGAAGTGTCTCCCTGACCACCTGAGAGAACCACAGAATCTGGGCACTTTTAAATCAGCCCTAAAAACCTTCCTTTTTAACAAGGCCTTCTCTTAACCTGGGGTTTGTTTTTATGCCTCTTTGTGTTTGTTTTCTTTGCTTTATGCTTTTGTAGCACTTTGAGAATATCTTATAATGAAAAGTGCATTATAAATAAAATGTATTATTATTAATATCCAGAGCGACTTACAAGATGTGCATTAATACATGGTAAGATTAATCATAGTCTGCGCAAGAGATCAGTACAGTGATACAGTGATAGACATAATCGTTGGTATCTGCAAACCGTACCTGTAACACATTAGTTGTTATTTACACATTGTTATTTTACACATAGTTAGTTATAAATAAAGTGTGTTATTATTATGATTATTAGCTGAATGAGGTTGCAGAGAGACTGGGAAGGTGATGGCTGCGTGTGTGATGTAGGTGTGTCACCTCCCCATCAGCACTGTGCCAGGAGTGTGACTGTAGGTGTGTCAGGGTCAGGAGTGTGACTGTAGTGTGGCTGTAGGTGTGTCAGGTGTGTGACTGTAGGTGTGTGACTGTAGTGACTGTAGGTGTGTCAGGTGTGTGACTGTAGGTGTGTCAGGAGTGTGACTGTAGGTGTGTCAGGTGTGTGACTGTAGTGTGGCTGTAGGTGTGTCAGGTGTGTGACTGTAGGTGTGTGACTGTAGGTGTGTCAGGTGTGTGACTGTAGGTGTGTCAGGTGTGTGACTGTAGGTGTGTCAGGGTAGGAGTGTGACTGTAGTGTGGCTGTAGGTGTGTCAGGTGTGTGACTGTAGGTGTGTGACTGTAGGTGTGTCAGGTGTGTGACTGTAGGTGTGTCAGGAGTGTGACTGTAGTGTGGCTGTAGGTGTGTCAGGTGTGTGACTGTAGGTGTGTCAGGAGTGTGACTGTAGGTGTGTGACTGTAGATGGTCAGGAGTGTGACTAGGTGCGAGTGTGTAAGCTCTGTAGCTCACGGTTTAGTGGAGGTCACGTGGGCTGGGGGAGCAGCACAAATTTGATCACTGTAAATCCCCCCCTCCTTGGCTTGCGGTCGCATCTCCAGATTCAGACTCGGCTCCTGAAATGCTGCGGTCGTGTTGCTGTTGTTTCAGCTCACCACAAAAACCAGCTCCAAACCGTCGGGTTTGTTTAAACCATATGGTTGCCCCCGGCTACGTGGCGCGGCGTAAACAGAATGGCTCTCAGCGTCACTGGTGTGGACTAATCCCGCTGGATTACACTTTAAACGCAAACATTTCCTCTTTCCACAGCAGCGCTTCTGTTCAGGGCGGGGGTGGGGGGGGCTCGGGGGAGAGATCTCTGTGTTAGATTGAGCTCGTGTCTGATTATGATGCAGGCTCCTGTTCTGCTGGTCCTGCAGCTCAAACAGGAGAGGTTCGGTTTGGCACTGCTCCAGGTGTGTTGGAGTTGGGTTTCTGTAGATGATCCTTGTCTGTTCTAATGCGCTTGATGCAGTGTGTGATAATGAGGAGGTTTACAGGATTTCTAAAGCTATTTCCACCAGCTTAACCTGCCTTGGGAATATCTAGATAGATGAATAGATAGATACATTCTTTATGAATAACCAAAGGGAATTTAGGTTGCCACCATAAGCAGCATAGCACATTAACACAGTAACAGTACGGTAATTACAAAAACATACGAGAGACAAAACAGAACATATGTGATTATGAAAGGACACAGGTTCTGGGCGTTTATGTTCTTTATTTTGAAACCCTTTGTGAACAGTGTTCACTGCGCTTTTCATTTTTTAACATTTCATTTGATGATCACAATTTTATTTAGTCTATTTTTACGTGAACAGGCGTTTGCGCGATGTTGTCACGGCTCAATCGCCGGAGAGTTCACGTGAGGACATCTCTCTCCGTGAGCGCGTACCGCCTCACCTCCGCAGATCCGCTCCGATGCGTTTGGCATATTTCAAATTACAGGCATATTTAAAATGTATATATATACATATGGAATGTTCCAAGCGTCCGCTCAAATCCAGCGCGTTATTAGATCAGCGGTCCGAGCCCACAGAGCAGAGCGAGCACGCTAAATCGGTCCAAGGCCCGGTTAAACCCCTGTGCATATGCAGCGTCTGCGCTATGGTCCTGTGGCCCGGTCAATGAAGGGAATGCTCTGTGAGAGTTAGTTTGTTGCTGTTTTCCTGGTTGGTTAATTTGGCGATGTTCTCTTAACCCGCGTGACGATTGTCAATGGCGATGGAGACGAGGTGGGACTGAAGAGGCCGTGTGTTGTGATGGAAGCTGTTCACTGGGAGATGGGCTGGTTGGTTAGATGTTGGCGGAAGCAGCTACGCTCGGTCACTGGGAGATGGGCTGTGTGCTGGGCTGTGCGTAGGTGTGATGGAAGCAGCTACGCTCGGTCACAGGGAGATGGGCGAGGTGGGACCAGAGATGCGATGCCGTGGTCACTGGGAGATGGGCGATGGGGCCGTGTGTACATGCTGGAAGCGCTACGGTCACTGGGAGATGGGCTGTGTGCTGGGCCGTGTGTAGATGTGATGGAAGCAGCTACGCTCGGTCACAGGGAGATGTGTTGTTGTGTTATCGGTGTAGCGCCCTCTGCACCTGATGAAACTGGATCGGGAACATCATCAAATAGATCTGGACTATTACGAGAAAAGAGGGCCTCCCGCGTGGTCTAGTGGTTTCAACGTCCGACGCTGGCCACGGTGACCGGGGTTCGATTCCCCGTCGCGCCAGAGTCGGCTCTGGCTGGGAGTGCGGGAGTGCCACCCCAGGGGGAGGGAGGAGGGAGGGGGAGGGAAGCCGACACACACAGTTCACTGGCTGTCCGCCCCAGGGAGTTGGCTACCAAATTGGGAGAAAAACGGGGTAAAATCTGAAAAATAAATGTTAAAAAAGAAAAGAGGAACATGGCATCGCTTCTTATTTCTGATGTGTGTAGTCGTTCTGTGGACGCACCCCCTCGTAGCACGGGGAGGAAAATGCAATAACATGGGTGTGTTTCAGAGCAATTATCCTGAGCGGTGCCAGCAGCGGTCTCTCTGAGCTGTGAATAGCACCGGCTCAGCGATCAATGAGTTTTTAATCATCACAGAGATGAGACGCTCTTAACTTGAAGGAAGAAATCGCCCCGAAACATCACAAGCTTTTGAAGTGCACGTGCAATTACGGTCCGTGGAAAACTTAATAAAATGTGTGCATTTGCATCAGCAATCAGTATCTGCCATTTTAAATATAAATGCATATACGCCATTGAGCAGAAGCTTTTATCCAAAGCCACTTACAGTAGTGAATGCATACATTTTTCAGTGTATGTGGTCCCAGTGGGGATTGAACCCACAACCTAATCGTTGTTGGCACCGTGCTCTACCTACTGAGCCGCACAGAACCATGTTTTAGTGCTGTGGAGGTCATCAAACGGACTGAAAGCAACTCACAATTCAGCCTCCTTCATTTCCTGCCCAAACTGAGGACCGTTGCGTTCTTTTCCACGTCATTCGCCTGCGTTTTTGTTGTGTATTTGAGTGTGTGTACCTGCCACACGTGTGTGTGCGTCCTCCGTGCCCCCAAACGTGTGCGGTTCCCCCCCCGCCCTTGTCACAAACACACCCAAGGTGCGTTTCTCAGGATCACATGAGCGGAACAGGCCTCAGCGATTGGCTGGCGCTCGCTCTGTTCCCAGAGTAACGACGGGCAGATTGAGATGGGTGTGGGGCGTTCCTGCACTCGCCCGTGCCCTCTGAGCCCTGCGAACGGCACACAGTTTAACACGAGGCACAGCTGACACTGCCCTCGCTGCGCGTCCTTGTGAGGAGAGAGCTGAATTAAGGCTCTGCCGGCCTGCACTCACTCCTGAGAGAGTTGCTCATGGCCCTGCCCAGGTGCGCAGAACCCCCAGGCCTCGTCGTCACTCTGTAATGGCCCGACGCACACTTACATTTGACATTTTAAGCATTTAGCAGACGCGGAGAGGAGGAGAGGAGGCGAGGCGAGGCACGGCGAGGCACCTCTTGAGCATGCCCTTGCTGGCAGGCTAGTCACAGATGGATCAGAACCGCTTGGCCGTTGGCGTTGTAACTCTGTGACGGTGGTTCTGGAGAAGTGGGCTGTCTGTTGGCTGTGTGGCCGGCACTCATGGGGTTCACACACACACACACACACACTCGCATACACACATACACACACACACACACACACACTCGCATACACACACACACATACATACACTCAAACACAATCACACACACACACACACACACACAGATACATACACTCAAACACAATCTCACACACACACACACACATACATACACTCAAACACAATCTCACACACATACACACATACACACACACACACACACATACACACACATACATACGTACATGCACACATACACACACAATCTCACACACATACACACACACACACACACACACACACACACATACATACGTACATGCACACATACACACACAATCTCACACTCACACACACACACACACACACACACACACACACACACACACTCTCTCACACACACACACACACATCCTCCTCACCACCTCAGGTAATTACAGGGCCCGTGGAGCATGATGGGAAATGTTTGCTGTTCTGGGTGCACAAGGCTGGACCTTGTCCTGTGTGTGCAGTACAGCAGCTCGTGTCTCCCCACCAACAAACCGCTCCCTTCTGCCTCCTGCCCGGGGTCAAAGGTCCACCAGTAATACTCTGCCCAACGCTTCAATATTTTAAATGTCTTTTGTGTTTGTGTGCACGCTACTGTACTTTAAGCGTGGATTAAATGTGTTCTGTTTATATTTATATCTCTCTGTATATATATCCTTGGTGTTGTATCTTCAAAAACCTTTCAGGAAATGAGGGAAATACCTTTTATAATAACATTACGTTGGTTTTTAGTCGTGGTGTTTTTGGATAAACTTTATTAGTCACAAAGCCGTGAACATTGACAGGACACGACTGACGATCCTTTATATTTATGTATCATGCTCAAAAATTGAGTTGTTATTTTTTTATGATGCCAATGGTGTAAATATATAAATGCGTTTGTGTATCGGGAGCTGGGAGTGGGGCCCGTGCCTGATTGGCCAGTCTGTTGAGATCAGTGAGCTGGGGGGGCGGGGTTTTACGCGGCGGAGGGGAGCGTGCGTTGGCCAGCCGTCGTGCGCACCGTGTGTGTGTGTGCGTGCGTGCGTGTGTGTGACTCTGCGGGCCGTTTGGAGAGGATGGTGTTTACTCTCCACCTCTACTTGAGCCTCAGGGGAACAGGAGACCTGCTGAAAAATGCATGACCTCCCCAAAACGAGAACGCACGCGCGTGTGTGTATGTACGTGCGTGTGTGAGCGAGCACTTTGTGTGTGTGTGTGTGCGTGTGTGTGTGTGTGACCAAGCACTTTGCCTGCTTGCCTCCGTGTGTGTGTGTGTGTGCTGTGCGTGCGTGTGCGTGTGTGTGCGTGCATGTGTGTGCGTGTGTGTGCGTGTGTGTGCGTGCGTGCGTGCGTGCGTGCGTGCGTGTGTGTGCAGGAGATCTCAAACTGACCTTGGACGCGTGTGCAGGCTTGCCGTGCGGTCCAGTTTTTGGGTTTATTTTTCCAGATTTGGCACATTTGAAATATCTGTTTACACAACAGTGCAGGATAAATAAAGAACGCTACTTAGACGTTTATTATGACTTGCTGAACACTGACACGCCTCCTCGTAATCTGTTTGCTCGTGATGTGAATCACTCTGTGCCTCACATTAATGGTTTTAAGGATGTATCCGGCCGTAGAGAACGGCGGCCATCTTTTAACGGGCTTTTAAACGCGCGAGGTTCCCAGAGGAGAGCGGTTTCTGCCCCGTGACTGAGACACTGCACATCTTCTGCTCCTGAAGTGTCGATGTGTTAATCAGCCCTGTTCTGCCATCACACTGAGCAGTGCATTGTGTTCTGCTCTTCTGTATCTTAAGCCAGTACCACACTTACTTTGAGAAAATGGTTATTAGAATCGTATCAAAGGGGATAACGTAGCGGTCTAACACACCCTATTTTGGCTGGTCCGATACGGTGTGCGCTGCCTGTCAGGGACGCGGTTTGAAACCACGGTTCGAAGCCCGTCTCTACCAGACCGGCTCTGGTCCCCGATCAGGGGCGGCGTTTGGCTGTCCGCCCCAGGGGAGGGGGGAGGGTGAGCCGGCTCAGGTCCGCCGTGAAGCACCTAAGGGAGTCTCCAGAATGTGGCTGGGCGAATTCCGTCTCGAAGGAAGCTGAGTTTGCTGCCCTTGCCTCGTAGAGACGAGCGGTACACTCATGTGGGGAGGGCAAATCTAAATAAATACAGGGTGTAAATGGCTACCGAATTGGGAGGAATAACAGGAAAAGAAATCAAACAAATTTAAAAAATAATCGTATGGAGGGATACAGTGTTGAGAGAGTGTAGTGTGTTGTTGCTGAGTGCGCAATGTGGAGACTGACGTGCTCTCTCTCTCTCCCTCCCCCTCCCTCTCTCTCCCTCCCCCCCCTCTCCCCTCTCTCCCCCTCCCTCTCTCCCCCCTCCCTCCCTCTCTCTCTCCCTCCTCTCCCTCCCTCCCTCCTCTCTCCCCCCCTCTCCCCCTCTCTCTCCCTCTCTCTCCCTCCCTCCCCCTCCCTCCCCCCTCTCCCTCCCTCCCCCCTCTCTCCCCCTCCCCCTCTCTCCCTCCCCTCCCTCCTCTCCCCTCCCCCTCCCTCTCTCCCCCTCCTCCTCTCTCTCTCTCCTCTCCTCTCCCCCTCCCTCCCTCCCCCTCCCCCTCCCCCGGTGCAGGAGCGATCCTGGGTCGCTCTGAGACGCAGGAGTGCGTTTACTACAACACCAGCTGGGAGAAGGACCGCACCAACCGCAGCGGCATCGAGGCGTGCTTCGGCGAGAAGGACAAGCGCCGGCACTGCTTCGCCACCTGGAAGAACAACTCGGGCTCCATCGAGATTGTCAAGCAGGGCTGCTGGCTGGACGACGTCAACTGCTACGACAGGTAGGCCCGAGACATCCCCAACCACGCGCGCTAAAGCTGTCTCACCTGAGCGCGCAGCCACACGCTAAATATCCCTCACCTGGGCGTACAGGAGGGGTAGCCTCACCGCTAAATATCCCTCACCTGAGCGCTCAGCCACACGCTAAATATCCCTCACCTGGGCCTTCAGGAGGTGTAGCCTCACTGCTAAATATCCCTCACCTGAGCACTCAGCCACACGCTAAATATCCCTCACCTGGGCGTACAGGAGGTGTAGCCTCACCGCTAAATGTCTCTCACCTGGGCCTTCAGGAGGTGTAGCCTCACTGCTAAATATCCCTCACCTGGGCCTTCAGGAGGTGTAGCCTCACTGCTAAATGTCTCTCACCTCGGCGTGCAGGAGGTGTAGCCTCACCGCAAGCTAGCGATGACTAAAGCCTGTGGAAGTGCTCCTTCAAAGCAGTTTGTCGCAGTGATGATGGACGGGTTTAGATTAGATCTTTGACATATTGATCAGATCATGACATCACTCTTGTCCAAGAGCACTCCGTAATTAAGAAGGGTCTCACTCCCCCAGAACAGAATGAACTGTCCCAGTGTGTGTTAACCAGTTAGGGAACCTGTTTGGGCCAGTGTTGCCCATTACTGTCGCTTTCAATGACGGCATACAGAAATGGCGTTACCAAACCCAGTTGGTACTTCGCCATAGTAACGTAACGCAGGGTTCCCAGGCTAATTATGGGGTGGAACCGCGATCTAAAAATGTTGTGCGTTTCTTTGGCATTTTCATCTGCATCGGTTTGTTTCCCCGAGTTAGAGGGAGTGAAAAGGCCCTTCAGCAGATCTCTGAATGCACGTGAGATCAGGCCAAAGGCGTCTCATGCAGAAACGGTTGAGAAAGTGTGTTTTCAATACCAGGATCTCACAAACCTCTTTTCACTACGATATGCTGAAATGGAATGGGCTGGTTTTTTTAAATGGTCTTTTTCTCCTCTGTGAACTGTGTAGTTAAATGCCGTTGCCAAGACAGCCATAATTGCCCGTTACGAGGCAGGGCTGAGTGTTGGAGTTGGACGTTAGCTGGGGCAGAAGGCTGGCCTTGTCCCACACACACACACTGGACACAGTGGAGCCCTGTTTCCTGTGTGTGGGTTCGAGCTGAGCGTGAAAACGTGTTGATATCCCAGCGATTGTGCGATCCTATTTTGATTCTCTCAGCCCCCCAATCTGTGAAAGTGGGTGGAAACACATTTGATAAGTCTGTCCGTTATCTGATCCTGCCCCCGCCCGCCCGCCCAACGACAAACATTCCTGCCTGTTCGGTTTTTTTCTAATCGGCTGGGGGAAAAACAAAAACACAACAATACTTTTTTTTAAACGGCGCCTTAGTGACGACAGTGCCCCCCCCAGCGTGCAGAGCTGACTCTTGTGCGGCAGGTGGAATGGAACCCCGGTTGCAGTGGCCAGCGTCGGACGCTGTTACTGCTAAACCACCTGGGAGACCCCTTTAACACACTCAGACGTTGTGAGCATGCCCTCCGATGCGTGTCACACACACACTGCCTGCACTTCAGGAGATGTAGCCCAGGGCCTGAGGGAGTTGGGTCTGGAGGAGATGCCTGCGAGTTTACCGTGCGTGCGTGCGTGCGTGTGTGTGTGTGTGCGTGCGTGTGTGTGTGCGTGTGTGCGTGTGCGTGTGTGTGTGTGTGTGCGTGTGTGTGTGTGTGAGCATAAGAGAGAGCGTGAGAGAGAGAGCGTGAGAGAATGTGTCTCTGTTGTGGAGTGTTTATGTGTACGTGTCCATATAGACTGTATGTGTGTATGGCTGAATGAAACTGTCTGTTTGACCCTGTTTGACCCTGTTTGACCTTGTTTGACCCTGTTTGACCCTGTTTGACCCTGTTTGACCCTGTTTGACCCTGTTTGACCCTGTTTGACTCCGTTTGACTCTGTTTGACTCCGCAGCAGCGAGTGCACAGAGAAGAAGGAGTCTCCGGAGGTGTTCTTCTGCTGCTGCGAGGGGAACATGTGCAACGACAAGTTCTTCTACAGCCCGGACATGCAGGCCGTGCAGAGTAAGTGCCCCGCCCGCTTCCTGCCAGCCTAACCCCGACCCTACCCTTACCCTGATCCTAACCCCTAACCCCTAACCCCTAACCCCTAACCCTCTCCCTAACCCTGACCCTAACCCCAAACCCCTAACCCTCTCCCTCTCCCTCTCCCTCTCCCTAACCCTGACCCTAACCCCTAATCCCGACCCCTACCCTGACCCCTAACCCTGACCCCTACCCTCTCCCTGACCCCAGCACCCAGGCCCTGCAGAGTAAGTAAGACCCTGGCCCCTGGAGGTCACCCACATCGAGCACGGCGCCCAACGCAATTCAGAACATGTCTATTTAAAGACACGGCGCTTAAAACGAGCGCCGGCCTCCCGATTGGGCAGCACGCACCATGTGATGCGAGAGGGCCCCAGGAGGTCTCGCCCACAACGCTCCGCTTCATTTAGAGGAATGCGAGACGCAGAGAATCGGCAGGTTTCACGCCCTGCGCGGGTATCGTCTCGTTACGCTAAAGCTCACACACCTGAAAGGCTCGTTGTGTCACCGTGGAGATGATTCCTCCTCCTAAACGCTGCGGGTTTAAACACTTTATCTTTTTATCTTGATCTCTTATCTGTGAAGAGTTCTGGGGCGCTCGTCGTACCTGACGGGAAGAGCAAGATCCGGCCGTTTATCATCGCCCACAATCTGGACTGTCTGCACACGAGAGACGAAGCGTTTCCCCTGATCCGTCTGTAATCCACATCGGCCGTAGGACAGAGTGTGTCAGCCGCCTCCGCCCCCCCAACACGATGCGTGAGACGCCCACTAGCAGTTACAGCCTCAGGGGTCATTTGCATAACGCTCTCGATGTTGTGAAACGGTCGATGATCTTTCCCTGGTCGAGCCCCCGCAGTGTCACCTCTCGTAAACGGTGAAACGGTGAAACTAGGCAGGCGGGTAAACAAACAAACAAACAAACAAACGAACGCACTTAGCCTGAGAGGACACAGACAGGCCAGAATACGGGCTTTACGCTACGCTTGTGTTCGGGGGAAAGCTGCTCACGCCCTGTTTTATTTCAGAGGTGGTTCAGCGCGGAGCAAACCCAGGAGGCAGGTTTGAGAATCCGGAGAGGGAAGTCCCTCTTTCTGTTTTCAATTGTTTTTATTTTTTCTATTTTTTATTGTCAGCCATCTGCAAGAATGGAGAAGGGATTTATTAAAGTTAATAATGATTGTAGTTTGGCTCCAGGGCCAGGCCACGCTTTCATGTGTCTCTGAACTCTGGAGCAGTCCGCCCCGTCCTGCCTGAGCCTGCAGCTCCAGAGTTGAACAGCAGCCCAGGAGGGAGGGCTGCCTCTCAGACAGGGCTCTTCAGGGTGAGCTCTCTGCTCCAGCAGGCCCCCCCCCCCCCTGTTTAAAATCTGAGGTGAACGTCACGGCCACGGAAAGTCAAAGGGGGCCCAAGGTGGCTGGGTGAAGATGAACCGTTGGGCAGGGCGTGGCTGGGTGCACCAGCCATTTCTAACCCGGCCTCGTTCGGGACAGTTTGACTTTCCAATCGCACTTATCCAGGGGTTTGAGTTTTCCCTGGGTGGGTGTGTGTGCGTGTGCGCACAGGTTATCTGTTTCCCCCAACTACCCCTGTGGCTCAATGAGCTAATCAGCCCTACACACCAATGCTGGCTCACTAGATCAGACCACAGTAACACGTTTCATATACGGACACAAGAACAAGCATTCACCTGATACTCGTGAGCTTATGGAGAGATGTAGGTGAAATGTCAGATGATGTAAAAGGTTGGGCTCGAGCAGAGACGCGGGCCTCCCCTGTGTGCGGTGTAAAATCCGCAGCTTTGTCACCAAAGATCAGGGTGTCATTTACACAGATAAGCACATCTGCGAACAAACAAACAAGCGCTCCCCGGCCCGGTGTGCTAAATATGTTTGAATTTGAGCTGGGTGGTGGTGTTGCGCTGTTTTTAAACGATGCTCCGCGCTGGCGCGCTCCCAGCCGATGGCGCGCGGTGACACCTGTGTGCTGGTTTGAGTGAGGCACCCGTCCCACTGGTCTGACAGCCTGCGACTCACACTGGCCCGGCCTGTCCTTTCACTTCAGCTACACGGAAGCAGAAACACAGAGAGAGAGAGAGAGAGAGAGAGAGAGAGAGACACAGTTCGGGGCATTGTGTGTGTTATGATATATATAATGTGAACATTATTAGGGGAATATTCTGTCAAAGCTGTGTCATAACAATTATGTGAGTGCGTGCGTGTCTGTGCCTGTGCGCGTGTGCGTGTGTGCCCGCAGAGAGAGGCCTGTGTTCACAAGCGCAGAGAGGGTCTGTGTTCACAAGCGCAGAGAGGCCTGTGTGCACAAGCGCAGAGAGGCCTGTGTTCACAAGCGCAGAGAGGGCCTGTGTTCACAAGCGCAGAGAGGCCTGTGTTCACAAGCGCAGAGAGAGGCCTGTGTTCACAAGCGCAGAGAGGTCTGTGTTCACAAGCGCAGAGAGAGGCCTGTGTTCACAAGCGCAGAGAGGCCTGTGTTCACAAGTGCAGAGAGAGGTCTGTGTTCACAAGTGCAGAGAGAGGTCTGTGTTCACAAGCGCAGAGAGGCCGTGTTCACAAGCGCAGAGAGGGCCTGTGTTCACAAGCGCAGAGAGGGCCTGTGTTCACAAGCGCAGAGAGGGCCTGTGTTCACAAGCGCAGAGAGGCCTGTGTTCACAAGCGTAGAGAGAGGCCGTGTTCACAAGCGCAGAGAGAGGTCTGTGTTCACAAGCGTAGAGAGAGGCCGTGTTCACAAGCGCAGAGAGGTCTGTGTTCACAAGCGTAGAGAGAGGCCTGTGTTCACAAGCGCAGAGAGAGGCCTGTGTTCACAAGCGCAGAGAGGGCCTGTGTTCACAAGCGCAGAGAGGGCCCGTGTTCACAAGCGCAGAGAGGGCCTGTGTTCACAAGCGCAGAGAGGCCTGTGTGCACAAGCGCAGAGAGGGCCTGTGTTCACAAGCGCAGAGAGGCCTGTGTTCACAAGCGCAGAGAGGGCCTGTGTTCACAAGCGCAGAGAGGGCCTGTGTTCACAAGCGCAGAGAGGGCCTGTGTTCACAAGCGCAGAGAGGGCCGTGTGCACAAACGGAGCGTGTGCCCAAACGATCCCGCGGGACGTGGCTTCTCTCACGCTGTCACACAGGAAGTGTGCGCGCACAGGAAACCAGGGCAGGCCAGGCCAGCGCTTCTGTTTCTTTCAGAGATGTGCTGATAAGATTGAGCACAACACTGTAAACCCTCTGTGCTCTTGTTTGAGTTCTGATAAAGGTGCTGTGTGTGTGTGTGTGTGTGTGTGTGTGTGTGTGTGTGTGTGTGTGTGTGTGTGTGTGTGTGTGTGTGTGTGTGTGTGTGTGTGTGTGTGTGTGTGTGTGTGTGTGTGTGTGTGTGTGTGTGTGTGTGTGTGTGTGTGTGTGTGTGTGTGTGTGTGTGTGTGTGTGTGTGTGAGTGTGTCTGAGAGAGGGCGCGTGTGTGAAACTTTTGATTATTTATATACTCTTTTGTGTTTTCTATGTACACTTCCAAAAGAGCATAATGTCTTATCTGCCTCACACATGGACTGACCCGTCTCTCTCTCTCCCCCTTTCCCCTCTCTACCTCCCCCTCCCTCTCTCTCCCCCTCCCCCTTTCCTCTCCCTCTCTCTCTCTCTTCCTCTCTCCCCCTCTCTCTCCCCGCACAGCCACCTCTAACCCGTTCACGCAGGAGCCCCCTCTGTTCAACACGCTGCTCTACTCCCTGGTGCCCATCATGGGCATCGCGGCCATCGTCCTCTTCTCCTTCTGGATGTACCGCCATCACAAGCTGGCGTACCCCCCGGTCCTGGTGCCCACCCAGGTAAGAGTGCCCCCCCGGCTCGCCTGTAGTGTAACCCCAAACCAGCCTCACCTGTAGTGTAACCCCAAACCAGCCTCACCTGCAGTGTAACCCCAAACCGGCCTCACCTGTAGTGTAACCCCAAACCGGCCTCACCTGTAGTGTAACCCCAAACCGGCCTCACCTGTAGTGTAACCCCAAACCAGCCTCACCTGCACCATCCCACAGCGCTCTATTGGGATGTTTCTGTTGTCTGTATATTAATCAAAACAAAATGGCCCCCACAATGGTGGTGGTGGTGGTGATAACCCCGGTCCCTGGTCCCATGGGGCTCAGGGCTCACTGGGTTTGTGCGAGAACGCGTGAGCCCACGTCCGCCGCCTTGCTGTGGGGTCACGTCCAGAGTTTCCGTTAGAAAAAATTGGTGCCGGTCCACGTGTCCTGAAGATTTCAATGTCCCGGACAAATCGGAGAAATTCGGTCAAATATTATCTGTGTTTATTGAGCTTAAAAACAATTGATAGGCAGGCTATATAAAGAATGACATCATCAAGGCATGTCGATTTATAATATTTTTATTGAAAAGTAGGCTACTTTTGCTTATACATTATATTCCAAATAAAATAAGTCCCACAATAGACTCACGTGCATAACGCTATTTTAAAAATAAATAAATAAATATTACGCTAGCCTACGTTCGTTGGGGCAACAGGTAAACACAAAGAATTTCCTTCAGCTTTAGGCCTACATATTCTCATATAAAATAAAACAGAATAAAAACTATTTGCAAACAAACAAAAAGTTAGCCTACATGTAGGCCTATCTGGCTTATAACATTTTAATTACGGCGTGCTGCTGCCGACTTGAAATCAAATAATTTACGTTCGCCTCCAGACCTTTTCTCAGATAAAATAAAACTGAATAAAAACTATTTGAAAACAAACAATAAAATAACCTATTGCTGGCTTATATGATTTGACTTCTTACGCTTTTCGCAGCAGTGAAGCGTGCAGCTGCCCACTTAAAATCAAAGGTGCCAAGTGTCTCTCCACAGCTTGCAATGCGCATAAACCTTGCGACCTTGTCCTCCCCAAGGCGACTTCGCTGCGCTGTTTTGATTCGGTTCTGCAGAGAACCCTCTCTGCTGGCACACTGGAGACGGGGATCAAGCAGGCTACCTTGGCCAGTTTGGCCCACTAGGGATAGATTTCGCTGATGGTGGTCAGGCAGGCTACGGCATTCAATCCGAGCGCGCGCTTATCAGAGTGACGCAATAATGAAACAAATGTAACGATTATTTTGTCCGTCATTTTTAATAGAAGGATATGTGGAAATTAAATTTTAGCCTGTTTTAACACAATTCAAATTGTGCTTAGAGGGAATTATTTTCACCGGACATTATGACCGGAGAGATTTAAATATGTCGGACTTCAACAGATTTTCCCGGTCAAAAACCGGCAATTACCGGATAACGGAAACTCTGGTCACGTCCCAGCCTGGTCGAAGGGCAGCGGTCTCAGGAGAAGGGGGCAATTTGTGAAACGTTGGCGTTCAGACCCGGTTCCGTTCGATGAGCTCACCGCTGATCTGGGCCGGGCAGCCCCTGCCGTGGTGCGTTGGAGACCCCGCGGTGGCTCTGTCCCACCCAAGCGCTTAATCGCATCGTTAGATCAGTCGTGGCGCTAAATGAATGCAGGTGACCGTGTGCTAAAGGTGCTCAGTGGTGATTTAGCGCTGCCTGTCCCGCTCAGGACAGAGGCGGACTCGGTCGCCGGCCCACGCGGGCGCACAGACGCCGCGCTTAAAGACGAGCGCCTGCAGCCTCTTTATTTTCTGCTCCTGCAAGCGTGTCTCAGACAGGTCCTGCCCCCTCTGCTCGCGCTCTGCCGAAAATCCACTGAAAACCAGGAGCTAACTTTTTGCCGCATTCATCGTTTGAGATCAGGGCCGTGGTTGTTTTAGTTTTAGTTTTGTGGAAAGAAGCCGTCTGGAAGAAGCGCCTGAGATGGAGCCGAAGGGGAAGCGCTCTGCTGTCGGCCGACCAAACGCTTCCCCTGGGTTCCTCTCGGGGAAAGGCTGCCTTTCCGTTTGGCCGGGAGCTGCCTGTCTCCAGCCAAGCTCGCTGTAGCCTTCACCTCTTTTCTGTGTGTGTGTTTTTTTTGTTTATTTTTTAAAACTTTTCATAAGCCATTCTGTTGGAGTGATGAGGCTTGAAAAGGCAGTTTGTCTGCGTGCCTTCAGGGCAGAGAGCTCCGCACACAGACGTCTGGTCACTGTTCACCTGCGTGTCAGAAGAGCGCAGTCGTACCTGCGTAGAGGCGGAGCGGAGCAGCTAGCCTCGTTCAGCCTGCGGTGGCGACGCAGGGCCATTGGCACATTTTAATTAGTATCACCTCAAAGCAATCGATCAATTCTTGGGAGGCAGCTGGGCTTAATTAAGGGGAAGAGACGCTTGGTTTATAATTGGTTTATAATTATTTAACAATCCACAGCAGCTTATTGCTGTTTTTCTTTAGTTATTATGAGACAGTTGACAGTTGAAAAAAGAAAAGCTGTTATATTTCTAACAAGTAGCTGGAGGCACCTGAGGGAATCGGCCTTATATCCTCATTCATTTATCCATCCATTCATTATCTAACCCTCTTATTCCTGGTCAGGGTCACGGGGGTGCTGGAGCCTATCCCAGCATGCATTGGGCGAGAGGCAGGAATACACCCTGGACAGGTTGCCAATCCATCACAGGGCACATATACCATTCACTCACACAATCATACCTACGGGCAATTTAGACTCTCAAATTAAACGTGCATGTCTTTGGACTGTGGGAGGAAACCCGGAGGAAACCCACGCGGACACGGGGAGAACATGCAAACTCCACACAGAAAGGCCCCCGGCTGGGATTCAAACCCAGGACCTTCTTGCTGTGCGGCGACAGTGCTATCCACTGCCCCACCGTGCCGCCCTCCGACGTTATATAGTTGGTCAGATACAAAATCTGTCTTGCTATTACCAACAGCAGTGGCGCTTGAAGTTAAGTTGAACCTTGTTTTGCTCTTTTATAAGAATATTAATATGAGTAGTTGTAACAGACAGCTGAGGTGTCTGTCCTGATCCCCTCTTCTGATTGGATGGTTTCCGTGCCCCCAGCAACAGGAAGTGGCTGACAGTACCGTACTGTGCTGCACTGCTGCCCTTCAGGAAGCGTAGCTGTTTGACTTGTTTAATGATTGAGGGGTATTGCTGTCCCCGGTCACAGTGGCGTTGTGTGTCCGTGTGCGTGAGCGCCGGTGCGTTGCGGTTATCGTGCGTTTTGGCGGTCTTGAGATATCGCAGCCAGGACTACGACAGGATATGGAGCTGAGAGTTACTCCTCCCACAGTAGGCTATAAGAGGTAAATGACATCATTCCCCAAAAATACATAATCAGTTGCAGATTTCTGTTAAAAAATTATTTTGAAGGCCTCGGGTGGCGTAACAGTCAAAGCATTCACCCGGAATACAAGTTGCCCAGCTGTGCCAGTCCGGCTCTGGCTGAGAGCCCCATTGGGAGGAGGCGATTGGCTGACCGCCCAGAGGGAGGGGGGAGGGTGAGCGTCCCTGTATGGGAAGAGCAGGCCTGAGGACGAGTGGCGGGCTCGTGGGGGAGGGTACACTGAAAGGGTATAATTGGCTACCACATTGGGAGAAAAACAGGAAAAAATCTGAAAGAATAAAAAATAAAAAATAAATTTAAAAAAAACATTTTAAGTCAGCCCCCGATACAGTAGTGTTTTATTTGTAAAATGGCTCTGAATCCATGTGGTCAGGGCGGCTTTCCCATCTGAGACACAAGCCAGCATTCAATCAGCATGTCCTTAACTTTGACTCCTGATTAAATGCCTTCGTTAGTTAGTTAGCTCATTGATTGAGTCCAGGTTTAAAGAGAGCCATCGCCAGGCTGTGCACACATTACAATCCTCCATTTACAAGACGGCTTGAAGCATAAAAATATAACTCTACCCGCGAACTGAAGCCGCTGCAGGATAACAGCGATTATTTATCGCGCGGAAGAACGGAGGCGGCGTTTTGACGCATTGTGATCTTCATCAGACAGTAATGGCTGCTCAGAGCGCTCCGCTAAAGAATTTATTTGTTTGACGTTGGGCATAGTAAATATTCCCTGATATATGGGAGCTGATTGCGTGCGTGGGCACTATTAATTTCCCCACTTAGTTTGTCTCCTGCCTTGCACCTGGCACCAGTTTGAGTGTGTTCCTCTTTTCTGTGAAGCGTTGTGTTACCTGCGCAGCGCTGTTCTGTATTGTGCTGTAGTTATGCTCTGTTTATACATGGATTTGTAACCGACCGATTCTGTTCTGGTTGGAAATGTTTTAAATTTCCTCACATTGAGTGGGAGGTGGGGGGGGGGGTATGGGTTTGGGTCAAGGCCCCAGCGCCTCCCATGAGACCCCAGAACCCCGTGGCGCTTGGCTGAGAGACGGCAGAAGGTCTGACCTCTCGAGATCGGAGCGGGGGGGGAGGGTGCGTGTTCGGATCTCTCCTCTCGTTCGTCGTTTGACCCGGTGGAGGACGCAGAGAGGCGTACAGATAAATAATGCAGCTGCTCTTCTCTCGTGCGGCTGTACCGAGGCCAGGGGCACATCAGAGCTTCATCAATAATGCATGTGGTCAGAGCACCGGCCCCGCTTGACCTCTGACAGTGAACCCGCTCCTCCCCATCTGGTCCCCCCCCCGGGTTTGTCTTGTAATCTCCTCCACCGCCCCGTCTCATTTCAGCCCACAGGCTGAGGGGTTTGGGCTGTTCTGTGCGGTTGTGAGAACTCGCCCCCGTAGGTCTCTCCCGATAGATGAGTCACGCGCGCGCCTCTCTCTCTCTCTCTCTCTCTCTCTTTCTCTCTCTCTCTCTCTCTCTCTCTCTCTCTCTCTCTCTCTCTCTCTCTCTCTCTCTGTCTCTGTCTCTCTGTCTCTCTCTGTCTCTCTCTCTCTCTCTCTGTCTCTCTCAGGAAAAGAGACATCTGGTCGTTTTTACACGTCCAGATGTAAACGCACCGACGTGAGTGGGCGTGGCATTGCAATGGGTGTGGCCTTAGGATGGGCATTACGATGGGTGTGGTGTCACGATGGGCGTGGCCTTAGGATGGGCGTGGCGTTACGATGGGCGTGGCCTTAGGATGGGCGTGGCGTTACGATGGGCGTGGCCTTAGGATGGGCATGGCCTTAGGATGGGCTCAGCAGATAGTTTATACGCGAGCGTCATTACGATTCCGCATTACGGTAGGCGTGGCACGACACATTGTGACGGGCGCAGCAGAAACCCTCCTGATGGAATTCACCGGAAACCACGAGCTGCACTTCCTGTGTGCCGTCCTCCCGGCGTTGTGCCGCTCAAAGCGTGGAGAACGCAGAACTGGCTTCCTGTCGCCCCCCCGCTGTTAAATACCCTGCAGTCCCCCCCTCTGTCCTCCTGAAGGTGGGGGGAGGGGCCCTCCGTCTGGGGTCCCGTGATTTCATTATTATTATTCACTCGCCTAATCCGGGAGCAGAACACACTACACGCCATTTAGCAGACTCTTTTATCCAGAGCGACTTACGGTGGTGAATGCGTACGTCTTTCACTGTATGTGGTCCCAATGGGAACCTTCGCTCACGTTGCTTAGCTTAGCATTAGCTCACGTTAGCTCGTCCGTTTGTACGGCCCCCTGGTGGAACAGCAGGGAGATTGTACATTTATTGCAAATTGTCCTCGATTAAACTTGACCTGCAATTGAGGGAAGTGCAGGGCGTCGTCATGGGAACAGGGTGTGATTGACGGCGGTCCTACACGCGAGAATGTTGTGCTAATTAATGATGCCATTTAATCATTTTAATAACGGTGATTTTCGACTGCAGTGGCTCCTTCAGACGGGCACACATGGGGAAAGCCTCTCTGGTTTATATGTGGAGCCTGAACACAAGCTGCATGTTACAAATGTGCTTTTCACATGAGAGTGCTGGAGCTCAGCGTATTCCCCCTCGCCCCGCTACGACTGCCACTAATTCAGAGGTCACTTGGTGTCAGGCGTCCTGATTGGCTGGTGCGTGGAAATGCAGGTTTCAGATTTTTAAAGGTTGAGATCGTTTTGGTCCAGCGGCCCAGTGAATCACACGCTCTTGTGCAACACACACACACACACACACACAGACACACACACGTGCACACACGCACACGCACACACACCCACACACAGAGACACACACACGCGCACACACGCACGCATACCCACACACCCACAAACATGCAGACACACACCCACACACACACACACAGAGACACACACACACACACACACACACACACACACACATTGTTCAGGTGTCACGTTGTTGCGATGCTGCTGAGATGTCACACACGCTGTAAGAATGTTTCCCATTCAGGAGTGAATGACGACACGGTGATGGTCAGAGTTTAATCGGAAAGCTTTTTAAAACTGTGTGTGTTTTTTGGCAGCATGTGAAACACAGTAATAAACACTGTGTGATTCTGCTCTCACAGCTGGCTGGATTCAGGATGCAGGATGCAGGATTTACACACTCACACACACACACACACACACACACACACACACACACACAGCAGGCACACACACACACACACACACACACACACACACACCCACACCCACACACAGAGACACACACACACACACACAGAGTGAAGCTCTGAATTCTGCACCCTTAACTGAGGCTGCAGTTCAGCTCAATGGCAGAAGAACGCTTCTCTTCTGCTGCACAGCGACAGCCTGCTTCCGTGTCCTGACCGCGACGTACCGGCTGTGACCGGGAGCCCCGTGGGGAGATGGGTAATCGGCCGTGCCGTTGCCCGGGGAGCCAGGGTTTCCGGTGGCGCGGTAGCAGTGACTCCCGATTGGTCAGGTGTGAGCAGCTCTGCCTGCTCGGGCTGCGCAGGGATGTGTGTCCGTCCGAAGACTCACAGATCAGCTGCGCAGCCGCAGAGCGAAGATCCATGCGGCTGCACGCATTTTCAATGGTCTGCGCTCTCTCTGACGAATAGGCTACAATTGGGCATTACAAATTGGGGAATTATGTGTGGGGTGGGGGGGGGGTGGGTGGGTGGGGTGGGGGGGGAATAGTTCAAATTATACTTTTTTAAACTGTATTGCATACAGCGAACATGTGATATACCTGAAATGTTGCTTTGACTTTGTTTAGAAAAAAAAAAAATAAAAAAAAATGGACCAACCAAATTATTTCCAGACCGCATTTTAGGTGAAACAATGTTCTTTACAAATAAAGGCACCCTGGAACCAAGGATCATTTTGATTGGTCCATTTATTTTCACGTACAGGGAGGATGGACTCTGATTGGTTGTTGGTTGTTTTCATACGGTGCCCTGCCTGCCTGCCTGCTTTGGCTCACAGTAGAGCAGTCTCCTCACGGCTCGCAGGCCAGAATCTCCTCCCTCTCCTTCGATTGGCCTGTGCACCATCTGCTTTCCCCGCCTACCTTCACCCCCAAACGCACAAACGCTGGATTATCACTGCTTCTCAGGCTCACTCGCATAATAACATATCCCCAAACTTGGTCAACTCCAACCTCAGTGCGCTCATTAAGTTGCCATGCCTCCAGAGCTGATGTCCAGCGTAGCAAACGCTGTCGCTGTGACCTCACGTGCAGAATATCCAACCGTCACACCTCAATTTCTCTGTACACTGGGGGCCTCGGATAGTGTAGCGGTCTAACGCACTCGCATTGACTGGTGTTTTGCGAGTGTGAGCTGCCTATCACGGTTGCGGTTTTAAACCCGACTGTGCCAGACCAGCCCTGGCCGGAAGCCCCGATCGGGGGCGGCGATTGGCTGTCCGCCCCAGGTGGAGGGGGGAGGGTGGTCGGCACAAACTCGCCCAGAAGCGTGAAGGGCGTCTCTAGAATCTAGGTGGGCGAGTTCCGTCTCGGAGGAGGCGGATCGTCGCCGGACTCAGGGAAATGAGCTTGTTCTGGAGGACGGGCGATGAGTTTGTGAGGGGAGGGGAAATCAAAATAAATAGAGGGTATAATTGGCTGCTAAATTGGGAGAAAAAAATCTGGAACAAATTTTTTTAATTTTTATTTCTCCGTACACTGAACCGAGGTCAGTGCAGCTGGGACTGACACGGCCCCAAACCGAGCCGAACGCTGTTCCCAGATCAGTGGCGGGAGAGAGGGGCGGCGGCCTCGGTCCTCAGCCAATCACTGAAGCCGATCAGTCTGCCTCCATTTCACCCTCGCTGGAAACAGTAATTTCTTTTTGCCTTTGTTTCCTTTGCTAGCACGCCTTTCATATAATGATAGAGGTAAGAGCAGTTCAATTCAC